>JAOVYW010006000.1:0-11839 GCA_025775045.1 Hiodon tergisus
ACATTGAACTAAAGTCTGTAATGTAACAAAATAGGTAAAAAGCCAAGGGGGGGTGAATACTTTTGCAAGGCACTGTAGCTGCTATTAATTTATAGATTGAGCCACCTCTAGTTCCTAAATACTACCCAACGTATTCCGCAAATAGTTGGTTTGGTTTATGGTTAAATTTGAGATCTATAATGTGAATGACAGTAAAATTGATTATAAGGGCTTATATAAATAAGTATTATGGTTACTATTAAATGGGGGATCTGACCGTTTCCCTGAAAATCCATTTTAAAATCAATATCTAAAAAAAAAGATTCCTGAATATTATTTCTGTTTAACTCAGACATCCGTTTTGGAAACTCGACTTCATTCTAAAAGCAAAATATATAGCATATTTCCTATCCCATAGTGCAGATGTAACCTGATCGTACACTAGATTCTGCGTTGTGTTTAAATAATGACCAGTCACAAATTTGAGTATGCCGTTCATTGTGCTGAGAACACACAAGACGGAAAAAAATTAGATGTGCTGAACAAAAGCTGGTTCCAGCTTTTAAGGAGCCGCAGAGCTTCAACCAGTTCATGGACGCATTCCCTCCTGGAAGGTCTCTGTGCCCCCTTCATGTAGAAGATAACTCTGGCTAGAGTTCATGACTACTCAATTCAATGGATGGTTCAACCAGCGAAACACATCTTGCACCCTATCACTCAAGCCGCTTCATTCAACAACACCTTTTGCTTGACCCTTGTGGGGCAGTGGAGAGCACTAAATTTCAGAAACGGCTGTCTGCTGAGTGCATTAGTGATCACATTCTTGGGTCTGGGGGTGTACTTGTTGTTATACTCATTTGGAGCTAGTTTAGCAACATATCTCTGTTCACAGATGTCCAGTTTTGGCTTGGACTGAATGTAAGTTAATGAGTTTGAATGGTCGGCTAAACTTTTAACAGACGGACCAGCATAAAGCAAAAAACTCCAATCTATAGGCAGATCTTCAGGCACCTGTGAAAAGACAGCCCGTAAGCTATTTCTGGATGTATCCACGTCTATTGAAATCAGGGTGAGCTGGTTTGACCTACTCAAGGGAGGCTTGTTTCAACTGACTAAATGCTTGTTTGCACTCTTTTGTGAGTGCAAACACTGTGGGGCTAGTTTCCCTGCTGTTGTGGTTGTTTGAGCTGCCTACAGGCTACTGTGGCCTCTCCTCTAAGAGACGTCCAAGCATAGCCATTACATAATCCCATGGCTCGGAAGAGTTGATTTTTAAAAAATACGTTTTTATTTTTTTTTGAAAGCATCTTTTGTATATTACTGTGTGTGTGTGTGTGTGTGTGTGTGTGTGTGTGTGTGTGTGTGTGTGTGTGTATAACAAGCATAAAAATGTTGATAAATACCTCAGGCATAATGTTACAAGTGTCTATTTTAGTAAATGGCAATATTTTTTTCATCCATATATTTCTATAAGCGTAGAAAACCATGTGTGACACCATATCTTGATTTTTATCGGTCAATTCCACAGACAACTTTATTTAGTTGAAGGACCCCATTAAAGGTCATCTTACTGAAGCCCCCCGTGAAGCCCATGATGTGCACATGGTAAGTTTTTGTCTCAGAATTGTTCAAATATTTAACTTTTTCTAAACACTATAAAAGTGTTACTTTTTTTTGTCCTTTGGTGTGACAGCCCTAAAAAAACTGTATGTTAAGTACATAATTATGGAAAATTTAGCAAATGTGTCCTACTAACTACTAATGGCATGTTATAGGTATAGCATGGTCATTAACTGACACAAAAGGCTGAAACATCCTTTGTCCACTGGTGTGACACCTGTAACCGTCACACTGGAGTCACACAAGAGGACAAGGTCTCTTTAAGAAGCATTTTAAATAATAAAATAAGATTTGTTTAACTCCTTTGTATTATTTTTTTGACCATTTTCAGTGTTTTTAAATGCAATAATAACATTAAATATTTTCAGCTGTTTTGGTAGAAAATTTGTATTAATTAACTATTAAAACTATTAAACTATTAAAAGTGTCATGAAGATAAGTATAAAATGTGATACTTAACTCTTTTTTTAGACAGAAAGAATTGAGGGAGAGAAATAACTGGGAGAGAGAGGAGACACGGAAGTATAGAGACAAAATTCATAGGGATCCACACAGAAAGGAGGAGGTCCTAAGAGAACGACGCAGAAAGTAAATAGAAATGAAATGTGATATACTTTAAAAAATTATATGCTCTAAAAAATTATACTATAAAAGATTAATTTATTGTTTGAGTAATAAACATATTTAACTGTGCCACGCAGTGGCGAGGCTCGAGAAGAGTTTCAGTAACATACTGAGTGATATTGATATTGTTTGTATCAACATGAAATGTTCTTTCGTCTTTGACATATTGAAAGTTAAATTAAAATGCTTTAATGTAGTATCTTTCACTTCCCTTTCAATGCAATTATCTACCATTTCTGTCCTTTAGTGTGACATAATGTCCTATAGTGTGACAAACACAAAAGAACCAAAAACGTGTGTTTATCTCAAAATATCTTTAATAAAAACAGTTCAGTATTTCATTAGGGGAAATATAGACATCACTCATCATAAATAAAAAAAGGGTAAAGGGTAGTTGACAAATATGCCGTAAAACAATCTTGATCAGTAATAACTAATAGTATAAAAAGTACTGGATTTGTCAAGAATTTCCAGGAAAAGGGTCTTATACTGTCTGCAATATGTACTTTAATTACACTATTTATGCAGTATTTAAAATGCATTTTAAAGTCTTGGATAAAACATGTTACTTGTATCAATTCATACCACAGTATAAGGAAACATTTATTTCATTATATACAATGACCGTTCAAAGGGACTCCATTGCATACTGGGTTTATGCTCATACTTCGCTGAAACGCTTGAATGCCAAACCATTAGCCGACTACAAATTAATCCGAAAGTTCCCTCTGCAGGAGGCGAAATTGTTGCTAGCTTCATGCACACTGATCAGATGCTCTTGACGAATTACATTTGCCATGTATTTACATAATATAGCATTAGACCAATAACAGCACCTTTTGGGGAAAAAATATACCAAACTCAAATACTATTCGTCATATAATACTATTGGTCATATGATAAACTATGCAAATTAAACTTCAGGGAATTGTCAAAATTGTCTGCTCAGCGTGCATAGTCAAATGTATTCTGTAGAGAAACATTTCTATAGACGGAGTTAGGACCCGATCCGTAATAGCGCAGAAGACCCTATATAGTCATCACGTCCATACGTTGCTGCATTTTCAGTGGATCTCATAGCATTTGGTACAACCCAAAAATGCATTTTAAAGTCCTGAATTAAACACGTTACTTGTAATACCAGTCTGCATTTGCCATATAAACTGTCTACCGCTTTAAATGTTATTCCCATTATTTCCTCTTTTTTACTCGACGATTTCTACTTTGGTAATAATGCCACATGTCGTATTGCCACGTGTACTCCGTTACAGCATTTTACATGTATTTTTCTCGGTTCTGGCAGGAAATCAGTTTGAAACAATTGTTCGTGCCGCGTATTATAGTGTATTGCAATTCCAAATATATGCTTAAACTATAGAATGAATGCAAATAATCTAAACACTTTTAGTCTAATTCTACTAACCTTTATCGTTACGGGAACACATTTGGATAGAACCCCCTTTGTATTGTCATTTAAGGACTAATACAAACGCTATTAGTTTAATTATTATAAATTTGCATGTAATGGCGGTGGCATAAACAGGATTTTTAAAATCACAAATATTACAAGCAGCATCTGGCCAGTATTCTTCTCAGGGTTACAATAAAATAAAAAAACTACGTTGGTCAGGGTAAACGAATAACCTATTCCTCCAAAACCTTTAATTAGTTTAGAAAGGCTGCTCAGTGCAGTAACACCGCCTCCTAAAACCCTACCTGCACTCGCCGTAGTGTGTCGCTGGGTGAATTTTGCGCGCGTGACGGTAATACCAGTCTGCATCCGCCATATACGACTACAGTAGACGCTGGTTAACTACCAGACAAGCAGATTTAACCCACCCAAGTTATTTGTGCTATCCTTAATTACATAAACTGTACACATTCCAGAATTGTTAAAATATAAAATCAGGAATCGACGAGAAGCATCTGCCAAACAACATGCAAATGCAATACTACAATTTTAGGGACTTTACAATTACACAACAGTCAGAATAAGATCTTTTGTGATTTTACAATTACACTACGTTACGAATAAGAATTCTTATGACTATAAGTACATAGTAGTAAGAACTGCTGTTATAATTAGAAAACGTAATCAGATACACAGCCATATCTAGTTGTTTTCGAAACTGATAAGATTCGTTTTTCAGTATTTAGTAATTTATCCCATGTAAAAAGACAATCGTCTACATTTATAGAGAAGTGCATCTTTCTTAGACATGGGAGTTCAGGCTAGAACATTTATTAATTTTCTAAAAGCTTGTGAACCTATATAAAAAATAAACTGGATATTTGGAGAACAATTCCCAACAGATTGTTCTCTGAAATTTCATAAACTCTGACAGAATAATCAAAATACAAAGTTAGTTTTAATACTCCCTAGTTAAAAAAATTACGTGGAGTCTTTGGAAATGTGGAATTTTTTCTGAAAACCTTGGAAAGCCAAGTAGCTTTTCTACCTTGAAAAATTGAATTTTTGGAAATATATTAAGCGTTCAACGGAAATGTGAGTGTATGAGATTTAAAAATGTTTTTTAAATAATGAGAACTGAGGGATAGTTTCTGCATCTGTGGCACTGCATTATGTAAAAAAAAATCATTTTATTATTTCTTTATTTAAAAGGTTTATGTCTACATCATATTGATTTGAATCTTCAGTCCACGTTGCAATTCTGTTTTGATGTACTGTAAAACTGTAAGCCAAAACAAACTGGTCTACCTGGGCTACCTTAGATCTTACCCTAGGACTAATGCACATAAATAAGATTAAAGTCATCCAGCCTGCCTCTAACTTGTTGGCTGGATTATATGTTAGAACTTAACTTCCCATTGCAGCATCAAACCAGCCCCATTTTGGCTTTGTCCCAGGGCTAGGACCACCCTGTATTCAAGGTCTTAGACTTCTATCGAATATCACTGCAATGAGCAGCAGCAATTTAAATTCAGTTTTATTCATAGGTTGAGATTGAAAATTAGACTTAGCGAAAAGTATATATACTTCAGTTTTATCCAGTTATAACCAGAAAATGTTTTTTTAGACAGGACACAGTGAAGGGAAGAAAGGCAAGTAAAGTATGGTGCTACCGCTTCTCCAATAGCACCGTTCCTTCATATCCACAAGCACTGGACACCTCTGGCATTAGGGAAAGAAAAGGCATCTGCTGAAAAACTCTAAAGAGACTTTAATTTAACAGTTAACCACACCCAGTTCACTTTAACCATAAGGAAAACCTGGAGACTGCCTGTCATTAGCATTACCATTTGAACCACACAACTGTTGCCACCTGATGATACTGGTACACCACTGTTCTCTGAAAAACAGTACCACTTACAGCCAGTGAATGTAACCTTTTGCTTCAGCACACACATTTCAGACAAAGAATTGGGACTTCATTTACATTAACATTTTTTTTTATTGCAATAGCTCTATTGAAAGCAAAAAAGTCAGATAAATATAAACACTATACAATGCTCAGAATTCTTCATCTGGAATCACTCCCACCCCGGTCGTGTGGCGCAATTAACGAGAAAAAATACCGTATTTACAGTGGAAGACAAGTACATTTTGAATGATCAATATTTTACTTTTTTATGCAGCAGAAATAATGCTCGTACTGAGGGAGTACATCTTCATAGACAATACATCGCTGTACAATTTTAAAAAAACAGCATTCGTTTCTAAAATTACCCAAAGAGAGCATTGGCACGGGCAACGTCTAGTTCTCGAAATTGCCATCACCAAAATCAGCATCAATTGTTAATTTTACTACAGAGCAGCAAATACGGAATAATTGAAAAACGGTATGTGGAGGATAGACAAAACTGCAAAGGCTCATTCTGAAAGCGCCCTGTGTCCCCACACCTTTTCTTTTTGTGATGAAATCGCCCTGTTTTACAATCGATACAACCCCTTCGTTTTCGGTTTTCTTTTTTTACAACAAAACAGGCGAATATAGATGCAATAATGACTTTTTTCCAGGTAACATCGCGGTTTGTTTTGATGAACAGAAGGACAAACATTTTCTGGAAGTTAAATTACTCAAGGTTTAAGAAAACCAATATATCTCTAACCCCCATAAAAAATATTTTTTTATTTTAAACACATTTACCTATGTAAATACCAATTGCCTGATTCTGCCATTTTAACGGATGTAGTCGTGTAGTCTCCTGCAGTCTTGGATGTTGGCATTTTTTTATTACAGTTCAAAACCTCCTTATGGTCTACATAGTTATTCTTCCCATCCATTATATATTTGAAAAAAACTGCTGCTACTGATATGACGGGATGCGCACACACCCCTGAGTGTATTTTGTGTGAATATATGTTAACCTGCATTCTTACCGTCAACATCCGTGAAACAATATGCATATGCGTAGATTAATTTATTATTTACATATTACGTGAAATGCAATGTGCTGTTTGAAAGATACAAAAATTTATTAAATTACAAAAAGAAAAGAAGTCCAAAAAAACACGTTTTTTTTTAAAACCTAGAGGAAGTAAATCGATAACGAAGGGGTTTACTAACAACTAAGATTATTTTCGCTTTTGTGTAAACTGAACACACGCAAAAAAGCCAGAAGTTGCATAATATTTATGCAGTACCTGTAAGACTGTAGATAATGTGGTTGTTGTACTTTTAAATAATTAAAGTTAGACTAGTAATATAACATGAACTCTCCACACGATAGCTAAATTTAGAAAATTGACAAAAGAAACAAAATGGCGAATCAAAGCCCACACTTCGTTAAACATAAAAGAAACATTGACTGAACGGATCAGGTCGCCCCCAGATTACGTCGCTTAACCAACTCATGCAAGACTTGTCTACACAAATTACTGGACAGTAATTCTGTTCATTACTGAAATAGTAAGCCCTTCATTAAAATTACTTAAATTGTGGAGGATGGGGGCTCATCGTGAATTTAAACGCACGTTTAAAATTTAAAACCCATCATTTGCATCAAATGGATCATTACAATTTTCTGGATGAAAAAAAAAAGAGTCAGACACCACAAATCGTAAGAAATGTACTTCTGTAAAAGCCTTCAAGCTTTGTTTTAAAGTTTTAAAAAAACGATAGAGTACCCTGGAGCCTAGAACTACGTGGATTCAAGCAGTTCACTGGTTATTATTGCTTCAGCGTGTTTACAAGAAAAGGGCCGACACTATCATCTTCCTTTCCATAATGTCTGGCGTATGAGTACAAAACCGATTTTTTGTGGCTATATTTAATTTCGGTAGAGAATAAGACTTGACAAAGACTGTGGTGCTGGCAGATTCTTCGTCAACTTTTTCTTTCAAGGTGATGGAAATAGTACCGTGCAATGCTTGACCAAAACATACATGTACACTACATTTAGTTCATGTACCATTTACTTTTAAAGCTTTTCAGTAATAATAATAACAGTATTATTATTAATAATAATAATATATCATCACAATAAAACCGTTTCCTTTCTCCCTCCATAATGTGCAGTAATAAGGCAGTCGCTGCTTTCCTGAACATATTTAATGAACTTAAAAATCAATCATTCAGCACTAACAAAAAAGCTATTTTTTCTTCTGCTGAACGAGTTGCGGAAAAGTAAATATCAAACACTTCTTTCTACTAAAACGACTCTTGCAATTTTAATCAGATCAAAATAATACTTTTCCAAGCGACACAGAAGAGTATAAATATATGTGAACACGGTGGCAGCAATTTAGGGTAAACCCTGTACCCGAGGCATTTATAATTCAATAAGTACAGACCAGATAGGCCATGGGGTTAATCGACTGATTTCGGTGTTGTCCAAGAATAGAGCTCCCTCCCAGATTAGTCAAATACATACTTGGCAATAGAGGAGAGAAGGTAGTGAGTGAAATAGAGATGGTTTGTGTAAGTAAAAGGATTGCACGTTGCCTGCTGCTATCCATCCTGTTAGGTCTCACATCATAGGAATCTGCAGCATGTTGCACTTGGGGGGCCTAGGGTTGGGTTACTGGAACTCCTTTACGTCATCTCCTGTCAGACAGGGATTGTAGCGATAATGACACTCTAGGTCAGTTACAGCCCGTATAACCAATAAGTAAGCGTGTACCGAAACTGCCAAAAAAAAAAGTAGTACCTTTTAAAATTACAGAAATACCAGTAATATACTAAAGTAATGGATCTGACATTGCAGGAGAAATAAATACAACAATGCAAATAAAAAGGAATGCTTGTAAACTTTTCAGGCCTAACATGACCAGTCCTCTTCCTGTTTTGAGGTAACCTAATTTCAAGAAATAAACCCAAATTGACAAGTTAAAAAGAAAAAGAAAATAATCGAAGCAACACTTAATGTTTGGGTTATATATATTAAAAACAAATTATTATTATTTTTTTATGATATGTGAAAATATGTGTGTTTTATATAGGTGATTATCCGTCTGTGTTTCGGCTGGGGCCTGCATAAATAAGGGCTGTGACATGTGATCCCGACCCCACGGCCGTGTGGCTTGGACTCACAGTGCGCCTCTTCTGGATATCTCGATCTTCACTCTGGTCAGAGAGGGAAGAGGGTAAGGAAAGAAAAGAGTGTTAATGTTAAGCACAGAACAGCATCTTAAGGAGAAAAGCCTGAATGAGTTCTGATGACGACTATAGCATTGCCTTCTTCACCCCTGTTAATCTCAGTCCTTGCCGTGTTCATGTGTTTTGATCAGGTTGAGGGTGCTGACGGTTCTGGTAGGCCAGTAGTTTCAGCCTGGAATGACCCTGGTCTTTTGCTGTCAGCTGTTTGATTAAAGACTTTTGTTTTGTTTGAAACAATGGCAGGCCAGGCACAATACAGATGCTGTTAGAGAGGTTTGAGCTTTGATGGTATGGCATGGTCGGAATGCTGGCTCATTGTGTCTGCTTCCAAAACACACTCAGCCGTGCTGGAACTCAACCAGGGGCCTGGGATTCTCCATAGATGTGCCCCACCGTGGCTATCTGCTGACCCCCATGACCATTTTTTGGCAGCTGTGAGACATTGCTACGTAATACCACCCATCACTCAAAAGTAGGTTACATTTGAACTGTAATCAATTTCTGGAGTTGACTGGAAAGTTTTTGAAGCATTGTAATTTTTTCAGAAGCAGCCACATATATCATATGACTGCTACCCTGACCACTTCTTTCCTCTCCTCAAACGTACTGGCAAACAAACGCAGTCAATGTACACATAAAGGTCTCGAAGCCAGGCAAGTGAACAGAACTCTAGGCAACCCAGTGAAACCACACGTTGCCCCCACCTCTTGCACACAGCCCTGTATGGCCAATTGATCCAATTTGTTACAATATAGACCATTGCTTCAGTAAAAACAAACAAATAAAAACTATCTGAAATTAAATCACAAGATCCTGGCAAATTGTATATATATATATACACACACACAAACACAAATTTGTCATTTTAAAATCATGAAACATTATTTCAGTGCCACCCACTAACTTAACTAACGCTGCATTAATTCAGAGAGAAAATTAACTGGAACTGATCTTGACTAATGTTACCAGCTAGTTAACTATAGCCCAATAAACAGAAATTATACCCAAAAAAACCTAAAAAACATGGCATTATAGGTTAAGAGTTTGGTTCTGTCCTTCTCAGAGAACCCATCTTATAAACTTGGATATCCTCACTTAACCAATAGCAATAATTATTAGTAGTAACTACCATTTCAAATTGTTTTTATTTGTTTATTCGATGCCTGTGGCTATGGCAGACAGACAAATATTTAGGCTTACTTAGGCTCAGTCTGTTTTAGTTTAGAAAAACTAGTGCTGATTCTGTTTTAGGCTTTCTAGTGCTCAGTCAAATGCATCATTTCTTATTTATGCTTACTAGTACACTTCCCAGTTAATGTGATGATTCTGGCCAGCCAAACAGCCTGCATCCTGAGTTATCAAGACCGAGGTCCAACAATTTAAAATGTTTGTTGTTGTTGTTGTCGTTCCCGTCCTTAAATCTCCACACTTTTTAAAAGACAAGTTAAATCTGACAATGCTCTTGCCAGAAAACGCTAAAAATGAGGTGCTATTATAATCTTAAACGTATATTTCTCAGAGGTTAATAATCCAATTTCCCGTTTCGCCAAATACCAAACAAACAAGTCTGCCTTCACTCCTGAGATCTAAAAGAGGGACTGGGGTGCAGACAATCCTCAAGCAGAAAATCCTTTGCCAATCAACAATGGTAGAGGAAAAGCATGTCATTCCAAGCAGACTCCCAAACACACAATCTCGTTGGATCACGCATATAGTATTATATACACTCTGTTCAACATGAAGCTCAGTATATTGAATGCTGTTCTATGTTTGACCATTTTGTTCAGTATTCTGTTCTATAATTTTAAAAATAAGCCAAAAACAGTATTTAGTTTATATATTTTCACACCGAGACTAACCTTACTTATATTTAAGTATATTACAGTTTTAATTTACTATATGTGACAATGTTCATCTCAAGGTGTCAGGGGGACAACTAATACTTCTAACCAAAACATTGCTATTGATTCCATTGTGCTCTATTGAGGGAATCTCAAAGGTTTCATGAACCATTTTAAATGGTTTAATAGAGCTTAAGAAATTTTTAAAAAACGGTTAGGTTCCCCCCAGCACCTAAGAGATGCTATAGTAAACATTAAAATTTTAAAGCATGATATCTATTGATCCGTTTGAATCTGACACACCAGACCAATTTTTTTAAAGACCTACTGGGTCACTTCCCTCTGATTTTCACAAAATCATGGAAAGACTAAAACACTTCTCATAAGGCATAAGTATGATTGATGCAAAACACAAAGTTTTAGCTCAAATGCATTACACTGTATGTTTCACTTTAAAATTTCCACAGAACATCTATGTCTATGTCTATTTTGTCTGATAACAAAAGTGAAGTTTCTTGATCAAAAGCTGGCAAAATGATGGCCCAACGAAATTTCAGTAAAATCATTATAAAATGTTCTTGGCAGGATTTATGTATATTTCGTGCGTATGTCATTCAGTCATTTTAATATCTTAGGTAAAATAGTCAAATCAAATATAATCTTACCTAATTAACTTTGTACTTGCCTTGCGGTGTTTATTATGTGGAGATGTAAAAACAAACAATAGCGCCATTAAAATGAAATACATTGAAAAGCTTATTTGGAAAAGATTTTCCAATATATTGAGGTACATAATTCCCTACACACATCTAACAAAAATCTTGAAAGAAAAGAGCCTTTTTTTAGAGACCGTCCAGTCAGTACTGTTGGCTCTGTAATTTGATTCTAACTGGCAGTAGTCATCATGTAGTTCGCGTTTACAAAAACACCAACTGAAAATACATAGCACTTCCTGTAATTCCTGTGCGCGCCAGTGACAGTATAGTGTTTTTTTGTTTGTCAATTCATATATTTGTCTTTATTTTCGTTAGCTTTTAAGATGTTTTATGTTATTTTATTACTTACCCTTTTAAAATAATCGTATTTATCATTATTATTTAGTGTTGAGGTTTTCACCATGTTTTATTATTTTAGTTCTAATATTATCTATACCAAGGCTATTATATAATTTCCCTGTTCCTATTGATGTACGTATATTGTATATGTGTGTGTGTG
>JAOVYW010006002.1:0-43509 GCA_025775045.1 Hiodon tergisus
CACAAGGACCACATTAAAGGAGGCCGTTGGAATTTCTTTTGTAAAGCCCAAGGCGACGTATATAAATGATAATAATAGGAAATTGAGGAATAAAGAGGTCTGAAGAATTGACAGTGACGATAGACTTTGGATGTTACATGCCTGGGCGCACCTCTGCTGCAGGGGAAAGCTGAAGTCTCTTGGTCGCTGTTGGAACTCAGTCTGCGTTTGCAGTGCAACAAGAAGCCCAGCATGTGGGCCACACACGGAACAGATCTGTATTACTCACCATGCTCCTTAGGAGGGAAAGACTTAAAAGCTAGAGAAAATGCATACCTTCTGGATTAAATTTCTGTATGGACACTTGTTTAGCACTGTTTTGTATTTTGGCAGGCCAAAAGAATGAGAATGAGGTTTATGTAAATGTGTGTGTGTGTGTGTGTGTGCGTGTTGGCCAGATTTATTTCCTTAGAAACATTCAGCTAAGTCAATGCATTGTTGGTTAACTCATCAAAGCTGATTCTGAACCAGTGATTTCATCCTCACCGTCATGGTGGCTTGATTTGTGGGAACCATGTGAATGAATCCTTGCATCACCCAAATGTGACACTGCCCTGGGGACATAAATCTGACACAAGATATTAGATATTAAAGGATTTTAATGTCGTGATTTTAATTTGGAAGTGCCTTTGATTATCTGAGTATCTGAGTTTGGGCACGTGTGCACAAACGTTCAACTTTAAAACTATTCCTCACCCTTAATGAACCCTGAGGAACGTAGCCAAGACTTTGCACCATTAGTTGTTCTGCCCTCTGGTATAAGGTCACCTTCTGCCCCCTGACTAAAGCCACTTCAAACAATACCATGCCTAGAAGGCAGGCGGAAAAACTCACCATGCCAACTTCATGCAATATGCATTCAGGTTGATTGCCAGTTTGCTCCTGTTACAAAAGTAATGCCTTTTGATTCTCTGGGCCAAAAAAGAGGAACGCAAGAGCTATGCTGCTGTGGGAGGTTAAGGCTTGCCTCAGCCGCCCATGAATCATGCCGGACCACTCTCACGATGACCGCTACCCTACCCCCTCTTGGCTGGGATGTTTGCTCGGCAGAGGGCGGTCTAGGGGTTTTAAGTAGTCGTCAGTCTTCCCCAGGCAGGTTGCACTGGGGCTGACGGTGGATTGACTTTTGTTTTCCCCTTTTTGGCTCTCCGTCCTAAAATGAGCATTCTGTTTTGTTGCTTTTCTGTGCCTCATTTCCTCAGCGTGGAGGCACTGCGATAAGGCTGATATGGATTTATAATCTTTTCCCTGCCTAAATCCTTTCTTAATCTTTTTATTTTTTGCTCCTTCTTGTTTTTTTTTATATGTTCAAACCCACCCCCTCCCTCCACCGTTCCAGTTTTTAAGATTAGAACGCTTTTGGCGGTCCCACAGAAGGCATCAGAAAGTCGCCGTCTGTTGCCATTGACGCCACTCGACATCGCAGAATCTATTGGTGTCCTTGGATGGGTTTTCCTTAAGGATAACAGTTAGACACCATGCACCATGGGTGACATGTGAGCATTGGATTGTGGGTTTTAACAGTGCATTTTTTTCACAGTAATTCCTTTAGGGGGCTTGGAGAGGTCAGCCATGTCGGAATTGAGACATGGGAATGGTTTCTAAGCAACTGCCGCAATTTGTTTAAATTTTTTTTTTAAAGGATCGTTTTTTAGGAACTCAACAGCATTGATTCATTCAGAAAATGCCGGAGATTTAATTGGTGAGATTTCTGCTAAAACCCCTCAGAGGCCTACATAAGTCTTCATCCCAGCAGTGCACCTGAATAGATTATGTAGAGAGGCCATTAACTGAAGTAAGAAATCAGTTTTGAGGTTCTAACCGACCATGAAGACTTTAACGTTCAGTAATGCAACATCTAATGTTAGGCGGTGGTGGTTGCTGTTTCACAGCAAACGAATATCTTGAAAAACACAGGTCAGCTGCAATAGGACATAATTGCTCCCAGTCAAGTCATAACAGCATCGTTGGAGATTGATTATAAAGCATATTTTTAATAAAATGTAAAATAAACAAAGAACATACATTTAAGTTCAATTGATGACAACTTTAGAAGTCGACTTATATTTTAAATGTTGACTGCGACAATTCAATTACATTTAACATTACAATCATACATTTAATGTTTTTTTTAAATATATTTTGTAGTTCAACACGCAGAACAGTGAAAGCAGTAAAAGCAATGAAGAGAAATTGTTTATTTTTGGGGATGGAAGATTGTCCCTATGTCCGTGTGGGTTGCTGTGACCAAAGACTTGTCACAGTGTGGCTGTAACCCGGTGCCAAAAATTACTCACTAGTAGGCAGTGCAAGAGACCCTGAATGTTTTGCATTTTTACTTGTATGAGCAAATTACAGTTTAAGGTGAAGACATTGTTAAAATTTAAAACATCCTTTGGTGAAGATCTCCCCAGCCTTTCCACCTCCCTCTTCCTTCACTGGTCCTCTTTACCCCCCCACCAGGCACATGCTTCACCCAAGCCCACAAACGCACACACACACACACACACACACACACACACACACACACACACACACACACAAAATGAAATGAAGTAAATTTAAGTAAATTTGAGTTTAACATTTCTCAATTAAATTACACTCCCTCTGACTCCTTTTGCTCTGTTGATCATGGGGTGGTAAACAACATAAATTCAACTAATTAGAAAAACAAAAACTGCCAGTATTAATGAAGTACTGTGATTTATCTATTTTTTTCATTAGCTTAAATCTTTCTCAGTTATTTCAATTAACACAACTAAGCAGAATATTTAACCTTGCGTTGAAGTACAAAAAGAAATGATAAAACATGTTCATGTCATGAAGGTTTTTCTCAAGCTTGAGCAATTATTAAGGACACTGCCATAAAGGCAGCTTAAACAAATGATTTTGTGAACAGTTTGCCCCTGAATTTCGGAAACTGAAATAACTTAATGACTTTCATTTTTCACTGAGAGGAGAACAACTCCTTTGTGCGTTTTCTGCTCGAAAAAAGCAAGAAATAAAAACTTAAACTGGAGAAGTCTGATAGAAAGGCATGAGAGACTAAACTGTTGCAAAAACCGCAGCCTTGAATCCAATAGATGATGGAAAATGACCCTGCACAAAACAAATTATTGCATTTAAACTTCTGCAGCCAACTCTCAAACAATGTCTACCATTCACATTATCAATTATCACACATTTTCACATGATAAATGCCATGAAAAATTGGACAGGGGATTCCACAAGATACTGAGCTGAGGGATGCCAGTGTATTTTTTATAGCATTATGTTACAAAACGGGTAGTCCTTCAAAAACATAACATGGCAGTTTCAAACAGTTTTAAACTCCCCTGTAGTATTTCCCATTGTTGGGATTTTAGGTGAGTCCACTAGATGCAGTCATATACTACAATACAATACTAATGAAATTTGTATGGCTGTAAGTAATTTATTAGATAAGTTAGAACAAATCTATGTACCTTTCCGAAGTTTTGCCAAAATAGATTGTTAAGGGAAACTTTTTTTTACTAAATCACATTAAATTATTTAAATAATACAAATAAGAATTTATTTATATCATATTTATATAAGCAATTTTCTCAGAATTCATGATCTAAATGTACTACCATTTAACTTCTGAGCTGAATGAATTTCTTGGTAAGACAGAAAACGCAGCCAAAGCTTCTCTCTACCTGAAAAACAAGATACACAGGATATTAATCAGGGATTTGCTCCAGGTTTAACATAATGTATTCCCTTTTCCCTCTTGCAAAACAAGAGACATTAGGAATTTGCATATGTTTGCTTCTATTAGAAAAGATTAGCATTTGTGTCACATTTAAATCCAGCTTTTTTGTTCTGTGATTTGAAAGTGAGTGGAGACAGCCAATTAAAACCTGAAACGCAAAGAACGTTTCTCGTAAGTGTCTTGAAATGGCATCAAAAGATTACTTGTTCGTTTGCTTCAATATATTTGCTTCACAAACTCCCAGAACATTGCATGAATTAAAAATAAATAAATAAATAAATAAATAAATAAATAAATAAACATTAATAAATGCACAAAATAGGCCATGAAATAAAACACATATATTTTTTATATTATTATTGGAGTTCCGATGGTTTAGGCTCCACCTAAGTCATGAATGCATCTGAATACGTGTCTTTAAGGATTATTATAAACAAATGAACACTACTGGTAAAGCTAGTTGCGCTGAAAGCCATTCATTTGGAAAACAAATGATTCATTAAAGTCAACTGAGACAAAAAATAAATGAAGAGGGAGGTTTAAAATAGTTTATGAAGGAGCCCGCCACTAGTTAGAATGTACTGCAGTGTGGAAGTGAATGGCTCTGGGGAAAATCTGTAGTATGATGCAATGTATTTTCAAGTGAGGAACCCAGAGCATGAAGTTAACATTTGACGCTACCTGGAGACAGGGTGATTTAGCAAACAGAAAGACAGAGAGAGAAAAAATTGCTCATGTTATAGTTTGTCTCCACGTTCTTTAAAGGTTATTCTTTTGGTTTTGACAGAGTTTTTAATGTAACCAGAATGCTCTGCTTTGTTTTCATTTGGAGGACTGGAAAGTCTGAAACCGAATGGTTTTTGTTTCCGGAGTGGTTTTTGGCGATAATATCCTTTAGTTCTTTAGCACATTTTCAGATTGCTAGATAGTTTTATTTAAAATGGCAAATGAAAGCCACAACCCGGCCCACTGGCTCCTTGCATCTGATTTCTCCCAGACCGGGCATCCCCTTGTGTGCAACAGACTCATTCCACAGCTGTAGTGTTTATTCCTACCAGCATGGCCCAAGAAATATTACATTTGTGCCAGCTATGTCATTAACTCTTTGGGATTATCCAAGAAATTGAGCCTGAATACTTCTTAACAGTTTATCTTTCCACCCGTTTTTAAATTGCTGACTGAAGAAAATGCTGCACAATTTCAACTTGTGGTGTGTTTTAAAGGATATAAGTATCACTTATAAGTAATCACATATACTTTAAGTTTTTTTTCTCCATTTTCAATCAAAATACAGCAGACTTGATGATTTATTAGGAAATACATTTTTTTTCAATGGATAAATTTGAATTCCCTTTCTGTTTTCCAGAAGTCCATCCATCCATCCATTTTCAAATGCTTATCCTGGTGAGGGTCGCAGTAAATTTGTACTTTAAATAAACTAGCTCAAATGAACCAGATAACTTGCTGAGTAATTTCCCATCATGAGCCTAGAAACAAGAGGCCGTTTCTGATGTTTTGTGTGCCTTAGGAGAGTAATTTCAGGTCTATATTGCACACACCCATACTGAACAGTTTGGAAAACCCACAGTCCTTTGCTCTAGGACTGTGCAGCGACCTTGTGAAGGGCAGGAGCACAAAATTAAAGGGCACATTCCATTATTAAAAAAACACACACAAAAAACAACACCATTCCTTTAATTCAATATAAAATCACATATGTTAAAGGAAACAACTACGATAGCTTTATAGACTTTATTTACTTGAATCAAGGGTATTGTGTGTGGCTGATGTGGTATTGTTAGTCCATAGATTACTATTCTTTATAGGCACACCTTTCTGGGTGCTATGTATCCTTTTCAACTGCCGATAATTAAAGGTCAGCCAGCCTTTCTTTACAGGCATCTTTTTTTACATAGGCTGCAAAGTTTGATCTTTGCCCATTTCAATTTTAGTTAATAAATGAACAATAAATACCACCAACGCTAGGAATACAGTAGCAATATAATTTCAGATAACTTTCGTCATTTGAAGAGTGGAAAATCCTTGGCTAAACAATGGATTTGTTTGAAAAGTAAAATGTTAGCTAATGTTACCAGTACCTGAGAAAAAGTGTGTTTCAATTCAAATCTACTGAGATTTTTTGACTGAACAATGGTTACGTGTAAATTGTTAACAATCATATCTTTACATGGCAGCAAGAAAAATACGACCACTAATAAATATTGCTATTATAATAATAATAATAATAATAATAATATTATTATTATATATACAGTATATGTGCACCAGGGCTTTTATTGTTTACAGTAGTTAATCCTTCTGTAATTAATTTCTCCTGAGAAAATCCCTACCAGTTCTCCTGGATTTCAGTGTGCGCATGCACTTGTGCCTGTGTGTGTCATTTCCCCCAGTCTGTTTGCCCAAGCCAAGCCGTGCGCTGCCTGTATCGCATTTTAATTTTATGGGGATATTGTGAACCTACATGGGGGTAACTCAAGTACCAATGTTTAATGTTATAGGAAGTAAAGTTATAGTCCCACATATCTATCTGTTTGCATTCAAGCCGTACTGTTATGAGTGTGTGTTATGAAACAATAACACACAACTTCCAAATAATTTCATAATAATAATGCGCAGTTTGTTAAATTTAAAATTTTAGAACGTTGTAATTTTAATGGTTACAGTTTAGTTCTGGTTGTTCGGGATCACAGCCATGTCTGCATTCCACACAGGCGCACTATTAATATACCTGAAAAACAGAAAGCCAAACACATAGGGAACTGACACTTTTAATATACCTGAAGTCCAGAAATACAGAATTGTGATACTTGACTGCAGTGGCTAGCTAGCTAATCTGATTTTTGAATGTTGATTTTTTTAAAGTTATTTATCCAAAAGAGGCTTTGCTACTAGTATTCATTAATTATTGATGTTTCAGCTGCACATTTGCAACACGCTAAGGACAGCTTTGCAAAGACTACCTAGCTAGATTCCGCTAACTGGTGCCAAAGTCTCTAGCAATGATAAAGCTTCTAAAACAAGAAACACGAGGATAGTGTTTCTACGGGCTACTGTAGTTTTCTATACAAGAAACTTTATTTTGCAAAGTTTTCCCAAGTTATCTGTCTTGTGTGCTAGTTTAACAAACTGAAAGATGATGTCTCTTCACATTGTCAGTCTTTAAATTTGCTGAGCTTGCATGAGATGAATAGGGCTTGGGAGCCAAAAAAAAAGTGCATAGATAGATTATTTAATTTTTTTACTTTTTCTACTTGTCTTTTTAAGTAATACCTGTGATTATCTGGATATGAACAGTCTGAGCCGTTTTCTGTTAGATCTCAAGGGTTTCTTTATAACTTGAGGAATGAGGAAACAGGACACAGAGTTTGAGCATTCGACTGCCTTTATTTACGAACTGCACAACCAACTGACAATAATAACTTCAATATCCCATAGTGCCTCTGTATAACCCCACTACGGTACACATGCATGGACAAATGTGATATACAACATTTTCATAGAGGTAAACTTTACGACTGCCAGACAAAATGATAAAAAATGACAAAAAACTCAGCACACAATATGTACTTTATATGTAAAGTGACATTGAAAGTTGTTTATTGCTGCAGTAAAACCTGTGTGGGTCCTGAATGAGGTTTTCCAAAAAGCAAAGTAGTTCCATGGTTTGTTGCTATACTAGAATTTTCCTGTGACAAAATGTGATAATATTTTATGGATGTTTACATGACAGAAATTTGTTACTCAATGTCTTGCTGAATACATCAAAATAACTATACATAGATCAAATAACTTTAAACTTTGACAATATGAAAATGAGAAGAAAAGAAATTGAAAGAAATGTCAATGAAATTGGCAGGATTGACAATTTATGCCTACATCACTACATGGAATATAGGTTGTCTCCCCTTAATTCCCGGTCCACCTATTCTGAGCTTCTAGGAAATAGCCTGAAAATGCTTTATACAGATAGGAATCTGCAATTCATCAAATAAATCCAGGGACAAATCAAACCTTGTTTAATTAGATTAAGCTACAAATTTCACAATATAGGCGTTCAAATTCTTTCAAAAAGAGCATGGAACATAAATGCATTGCTTTTGATTATCAGCCATATTATAGATGTCATAGATTAATTGAAAGAAACAGATGTCTACACGGTACTTGTATGTAAACATTGTAAAAATTAAAACACAACAGTAGTATAAAAAACTAACCAAAATAATTCCTCAGTATATGGCAGGACTATTTTTGTGTCAAATACATAAACACTTTGCTGGAGATGTAATATTCCTGTTTTGTAATCAGACAGCCTGGGTGAGGAGCATTGTCTCTAATTCACTGCAGGCAAACTGCAGTTGATAAATCCATGACAGATCATTCCCCTTCCCAAGAAATAGCCTGACCTCTGTCTAACCAATAGAAGACTCATATTATCAGGGCACGTTTTGACACCAGTTTTTCTGTCTCTTGATATTCTCCAGGGTTTCACTTGTAATAAAACAGGTTTGTAAAACTGGGGTGGAGAGTTCCTTGAATTAGCAGACTTTTGCTACTGACTTTTGCTACATGTCTTGGTGGCCTGGCTCTTCCTAATTTTATAAACTTCTAATATGGTGTCAACATCCACAAATTGACTTTTTTGCATACACCTGAAACAAACTGGTGCCTTTTCGAGGCACAATCCTGTCTCTCATCATCTTTTACAGCCCCGACTGTGTCCCCATCTTTTAACATCTTCATTCCAATTGTGCAGTGTACGCTTTAAATTTGGATTCAATTCCCTTGCCATTTCAATCTAATCCCAATCTAACCGTTTTCCATTCTTTCAAGTACAACCTACATTGTTTTTGCCCACTTGCCTTCCCTCTTCAGTCCCCTAAATTATCCTGAGAGAAACCATTGGAGATGGAACACAATCATTAATTCATACTTTCCTCACAGCCAAATCCAGTTGGGAGTGAAGTTCAGTGATGAATGGCAGAAGGCTATAGGTCAACTCTTCAACTTCATTGCACCTCGACTGAAGTCACAAAAATTGTAGAGGGTTTAATTAATGATGCGGGTCTAAATCAAGCCATTTTCACACTTTGAAAAAGTCCTACGATGTATGGGTCAAGACAGGGGAGCAGAAGGTAATTGCCCTCTATCTAGACCTTTTACTCACTCCCCTTGCTATGATCCATCTGTGAGTTTGCTGTTGTGGTATTGATTTTTCAAAGGCACAGTGCTCCATGACAATCAACCTGTCAGCCGAAATCCAGTGTAATGTGAACTGGAATTCTAAGAAAAAACTTGAAACGCTTTAAAAAGGCGCTTTTCTCATTAAACATTTTAAAACGTATCCGTCAAAAGGAGATACAACCAGTGCACAGCTTGACCAAGGGACACCAGGTCAAACAAACAGGGGGAAAATTGACGCATACACACACGCACACACACACACACACACATATACAAAAATGTACACACATAAACCTGCACAGGTTTTAATTCAAGTGTGTTTTTATTTTATTTTTTTATCATCATTGTATTACATTTTATTTTTAATCATTTTCTGATATAATCTCATGTATATTCTATTATAATCCCACGGCATCCCTCCATGTTTGGGGTTGTTCTTGCGTCAGTGATGTGGTTGGGGGACGGGCAGAGAGTTATACAAATATATTCCAATAAATCACACTAAAAAAAAAGGAGGTTCAACAAACTACTAACATATTGTAATTATAAGCATTTGACATATCTATTGCTTCAATTCCTTTTCCACAATTTACTCCCCATTTCATTGGCTTCTCAGTGTCTATTGGAGAACTATGAATGGGTATTTGTTCTGATATGCTATTGATAACAGGGTTGGACTTGTTTATTCATTTTTTTAACACCATTCATCAATTCAAATTTCTTGTCCTGGCAAGGATCACAGTATCACATATTCTCTGTGCTATTTTGTCAATAGAAAAAGCTACTGGTATAGACAACGCAATAATTGTGCTCTTGCGTAAACAAACCAAGATTTTTCTATAGCAAATGGATGCCCCTGTGTTGTTCCAAATGTATTATTTCTGCTGTCTCTGGGGGAAATGTCATGTCAAATTCAGGAATTGTTGGATGAGTCTAGAAAGTATTATGGTTTCTGTGTGCATGCTTATTATAAATTAAAAGATGGTGTGTGCTGCATTTTCTTTTTACATTATTTAAATACACTGTGTTTCTGGTCAAGCTTTTTACATGGCAAATATTCCCACTCTGTTGCCACATTGGTACCAATGGAAAAAAAAGGGAAACTAATTTTACAATAGCAACAAAAGAAAGCAAAGGTCGCTATTAATCTAATTAAATAATACAGTGTAACAATGTAGGGAAATGTAGGGAAAGGCATATCAAGCACTGCAGTTAGAGATCATCTATGAATCTTGAATGTTGATGTTTTGTGAATTATCACAACTGTGTCACGGTTATTGTTGTCGTTCTTATTAAGCAATCCATTGCTATTTACAGCTCACAGGCACTGTTTTTTTGGGGGTTTTATTTATTTATATAGGTTGTAGGTTCTGAATTCTGAATAGAAAATAGAAGGCCATTATTGTTTGTTGTTTTGAATAAGATAGAAATAATGCTTTTTTATTCTTTTCAATTAGTTTAAACTTTTGTAATTAGCAGTTTTCTCATGCAACTGGCTCTAGTATAATATGGACTAGGGAATCTGTGTAATAATAATGACTTTAAGAAAACCTTTGTTCATGGAAACTGTAACATCTCCGCATAGCAATCCCCCCAGTCACATCCCCGATTCAGCTAAGAAGATCCTACTCTACCGAGTATAAGAATCTCGACCATTCCTCAACACCATGTGCACTTACACTCTGTTCGCATTCATCCAGCATGCCCCAGTTTCCTGATCACCATGTGTACACCTCACTCCGCGTGCAATCTTTGCTGTTAATTCACCTGCAGCTCTGAGCTGTTGTTTCCGAGTGCCGTATTCTCAGTGTTTAGACCAACCTTTTGTTCCCCCCCATGCTGATTCTTGTTTGGCCCATTCTTGTGCTGTTCCCACTTTACCGACTCTTGTCTACCCCTTCAACACCGACTTCCGGATTTGCCCCTGTTTTGGATATTGACGCCGTGTGCCTGACTCTCTGCTTACCCATCCTTGTTCTTGTTCACTTTGCCAAATAAAAGTCCAACACCTGGGTTCACCTTTGGCTTGGCACTGTCTCATTGTTACAGAGATAAATAGTTTTGCCCCATGTTTTTATATGTTTTGAGTAATCATAATGTTTCTTTTTTGAAATAATGCCTTTCATAAGCAAATATCACAAAGTGCTTTACAAACGAGGGAAAATAATCAAATTTAATTTAAAATCTTTAAAACCTCACTCAGCCAAATGGCCGACATTGGAAGACCACAACCATGGTTGTATGTAGTCAGTGACTTTAATACGGGTGGGCGGAGATTCCCTTGATGGCCTTCAAAGTCAACAGCAGAACTATATATTATATTTAACTGGTGACCAATGTAGAGATTTCAAGATGGGAGTTTATGACGTGCTTTATAAGCACCCTAGCTGCAGAGTTTCACACATACTAGAGCTTTTGAATTGTGTTCTTAGCCACCCCAGCCAGAAGAGCATTGCAGAAGTAGTCAAGTCTCGAGGATACAAACACCTGAACAAGTGTTGAGGATGTTAGAAAATGTGCTGTTGTATTATAGGTCCTTGTCGTCACCCTTGACAAAATTGTTTCTTTCATGACTAATAGATCTAAAATAACTCACTGAACGATTTGTTTTATATCCAGCACAAGGTATTTTTGTGTCAAATAAGTCTGCCGTTCGATCAGAGATTCCTGTTTCTTGGATCAACAGGTTAGACACTGAGGCATTTCTTACAATGCATTTCTTAAAACCAAAATTCAACCTCTGTTATGTGTTGGGCCATTTACTAGCTGAGAGGCAAAAAAAGCCCAGGAGTGCTAAGAAATCACCAGAGGAGATTGATGGATGTGTGTGCTTGCTTCTGGATGTGTGTTCTATAGTTGGGGCTTGCACATGATAATGTGTGTGGCGGGGTCTGTGGGCCAACATTCACACTCATTCTTTGCTCGCTGTTTGTTCTTTTACCCAAAGTCTGCGCCTTTGCTTGCTATTTGGGTAGGCTCTTGTTCTTGTTCAAGGTCTACAGTGGTGCACAGGAGCCAACCCCCGGTCTTATCATCAGACATTGCCAGGCATTGTCTGAGAGACGGGACCCAGGGTTAGTGATCAAGGTTTGCACAATTTGCAAAGGGAAGATACTATAAGATGCTGGAGTTTGAAATGTATCTGGAAGAGTGTGATCTTATAGAGTGATCTCAGAGATCAGGTCGACATCAGTTTGTGTACGGCTGTTCTCCTCTTGTTCAAGATTTCTAAAAACTCATCGGAGAATCCTTTGTTGCCTCCCGAAAAGAATCTGGATGATAATTTCTGATCTAACAAGATCAATCTACATAAATATATTAAATCTTAAATATATTGAATATTAAATCACCCACCATTAGAATCCTGGTCAACTTAAGGGATAAGACTGCTATTAATTCATACAAAATAAGCGTTGCTATAATTTGGAGTGTTAAATGAAGACCATGGCCAGAGGTTGAGACTAGGACATTGAGAGAAATAGGTATTCAAATGACTGAGACACAGAAACAGAAAATAGTCACTGGTTAAACAGAGTTGTACAGGACTGCCAGATCACCACAGTGTTGGGGACGCGAGGTTTGTCAATAAAACAAAAACTAGAAGAGGCAATCTGGTTCAACAGGAGAAAGTCGTTTTGTTGGTGCCAATTTTCAGTCGAACAGAGCAAGTCAAGATTATTAACGTTAATAAACTCACTCGGTCACAGTTCTTTGTTGGTTAAAGATCGGCAGTCGAATAGTGAAATTTTGAGAACTCGGTGAAAGGGCTGGATTATCAACGTTAAGGAGTGTCGCGATTTCCACTAATTGGTGATGACATCCAACTCACGTTGGCAGAAACAGATCGTGATGCCACTGATGAACGTGCTTTCAAAGATTCTTCTGTGCAACATCAGAACTAGCTTCAGAAGTGATTAAGGCCGAGCTACTGAACAGAGTGACGAGGAAAAGCCCTTTGTCAGACAGCACTATTGAGTGGCTAATGAATTGCAGAGTGACTGTTTATTATAAGTTGTTTACAGTTAAGTGCAATTGAAAAGCAGTGCCAAATCAGTTGATGTAAGACCTGTGAAACATTAGCATTGTGATTATTCTCCGCAGCGCTTCCCAGAGTCCCAGGCTTGGGTTATGGGCAGCTCCTATAACTCAACTCCCATGGGTCTCACCGCAGCCATCAGAGACTTTCTATAATATGCTTCCCTGGCCGTGAAATGCATATTGCTGATAGCTCTCCTAGTGCACCGACTGCTATACTGGGATACCAACTGCCTCAGTTTGCAAGCAATTTACATGCACACCAAAAGCAATAAAGCATGAAAATGTCCCCGCATTATCCAGGTATATTATACTATAATTGTATTAGCCCACTTAGGGCGCTCTAAACATCAGTAATTTATTTTCTCATGCTGATGAGGGAGAGAGAGAGCCACCGTCAGGCGAGCACAAAAAAAAAAAAAAAAACACCACCTTGAGCGGATTTCCACCCGGGGCCCCGCTATCAGCAGGCAATCGTGGGGGGGGGAGTTAAAAAAAATCTAAATAAAAACCGCACTGGCAGTGTGGCTGGAATCCAGGCTGTGATGTGGCTCCCACAGATAACCTGAAGAGATGGGCAGACAATCTGGGGGGGGAAAGCAGGGGCAAGCTGCAAGCGCTGTCGGATTAAAAAAAGTGGGATAGGACATGTGGAACACGGAGGGGATATAAAACATTCTACTTGAGTGACATGTGGAGAGAATCACAGTGAGATTAGACCTACACAGCAAAATGAAGGTAAATCCAGACTATTATAGAAAGCGGATTATAAAGTATATCCATATTACATTATCTGCAACCGTTTTCTTGTGAGAAAATTGTTCTCAGGCCCATCCCTCTCCCCTCTTTGCCTGATAGCTACATGGTAATACAATTTAAAGACCCAGAAAAGCCACAAAGGCTAATGTCTGCTCTGAATGGTGGATTAAACAGCAGTGTCGGGTTTGAGACAACAAACAGCTTCAGATTATACTGTTTTGCATCCCCTATGGATCTAACGTTGAAAGAGGTATCAGAGAATGTCATGGTATGATGCATGGTGTCTTTAGGTCCCTAGCAGCATTTTAAAAAAACTTCCCAGAACTTGCTAGATCTTTCTATTTGTTTGTCTTTGTGTAATCCAGCTCCAGTCATTATACTTTCAGTCTCTAAAGAAACCATTAGGGCCATTGGGTAAAATAATGAACACATCCTATCAAAAGTGCCACTTTCTTCTAACCTCTGTGCTCATAATACTTCATTGTTTGCAGTTGCTGAAAAAGATCAGAGCATGTTTTCTGTTTCAACCTGTGATGCAAATTCTAAATCAAAGCAACCAGACGAGTGACGCTGGTCTCTTTTGTTCTCTCTCTCTCGCTCTCTCTCTCTCTTTCCGGTAAGAGGTGCTGTTGCAGTGTTTACTCAGGTGAGAGTGGCGATTGTATTAATCTTATCCTTCCCGTAGTACTGAACACCGCATGCTGGTTGTCAAAGCAGTAACGTATTGCATCATTACGTCCTCTCAACACCCAGTATGTGCACAGAACTTTATTTGAATTTAATTTTATTCCGAAAGTAGAATACTCAAAATAAAAATGATTTTCTTTGATGCCGGGAAGAAACTGCAAAGAAAAATAAAAACAGTGTATTGACCCAAGTCTATATAAAGATGGAGGTCAACTCTGGCAGAAATAACAACTGTCTTTTTGTTTTTTTCTCAAGGTCTCTTAGGTTGGTTATGGTTATGGACAGCAAAGCGCCCACACTGGGCAATATGATGCAAACAGTACAACGCAAGGACAAAATGACCGACATGCACTCCGGATACAACGCTGAACAAGCACTCTCACAGAAGGTGTAGGACAGCCCTTACCTGATTGACAGAAGCCTGTGTCTGCGCGTTGTGTTTCTGCTGTTGCCGTGGCTACCGGTCCCCGGTCATTCTCGGCGGTTGAGGGTACCTGGGTACCTGGCTCTACCCAGCTCCCCATCAGAGAGGTCTTCTGGCCAATTTCACTCGCATAGCTCGTCTCTACTTAAAACAAACACAGACGTACACAAAAATACACAGGCCGTCTGCAGTGCAAACTCTAAATAACTGAAAATCAATACTTAACCTAGAATTTTACATTTCCTGCTAGCCCTGTGCCATCTCACCGTGCCAACTTATCCTCATTATCCATTCAGTTTCCTCTTTTATGCCCCACACCCCATACCAATGGTTAGGCACTTAACGGGAGTAGTCCCCACTACATGAAATGTAGCTCCAATTCCATGACATTAGTATTTAAAATTTTATTCTGGGATGGTAAATAATATAATTATAATTATAGTTCTGATATTTCAAAAGATGACCCCCAGTTCACAATTCTGAAATGGATGCAAAGTAACCTTTTGTGTGTTGAACATTGTGAGTTAACACTGAAATGCTGAATTAAATATCTCTGTTCTACATTTCTACCTCTGCTGCACCTTTATGTTTGTCTGCGCAAGCCGTCACTCAACCTCACTCAAGATTTTTATTTTTTTTTAACCATGAGCTTAAATTGAAGTAAACGTTCTGCACTGCTGTCAAAAACCATATGCAACTTCAGACACTTGTAAAGACATCCTTCACTTATATGTCAGAGTTTATTTTTGTGTTTGGCATTTGGCTAATTGAAAGTGACATAATAGGGACATGTTCACAAGTTAAGAAAAAAATGTGGGTGTGTGCAAAGGGAATGGGGGAGGGAAAAGACGTCAAAACTTGTCTACCTAATGGTTTATGACAGAAAATCCTTATAATCCTTCAGAAAATATAAAGATCAGAGGGAAAATTAGAAGACCTCAGACTTGAAGGGAAGGATAAATGCAATCCCAAAGTGGTGATGCTACTCTTTATTAAACAATTTGCAATACACTCTCCTTATCTCCTTACAGAACATTGTGCTCATCATTTAAATTGAATAGGCAATGCAGGTTTTTATTTGTACTTTATTATTTAACAGCTGTATATATGCCAGATCTGATGCACACCAAAATGGCATGAGTAAATTCAGGAATATAATTCAGGACATAAAAATGTCTATCGGCCTCAGTAAAAACCCCACACTTCACAGATAAATAATTTCTTTGTGACATTTAAAATTAGATTATAGTAAATGCTTTGTTACTTAATCTGGGGGGAAAAATATGTATAGCTAAATTGGTTTTTTCTCATCTGAAGTAGTTTATGCATAATTTCTATAGACCCTGGGTAATCCAGGAAAAAAAGCACTTCTGTTCATAAAACCCCATTCCTAAAACTCTAACTGACAGGTTGAAACTTTAAACAGCTACGAGAAATGATGATGATGACACTTTCCGTTTCTCAAATCAAAACACGAACATGCAATTTTGTCTACTCACCTGTTACTGACTGAAATACCAACATTCCCTTTTAACATAGGACAACCTGGGGTTAAAAAATGCTTGATAGGCAATGGTTACAGGTCATTCGAGGGCACTTCCGCCCCAGGCAAGGCATTACCTACAGCAAGACTGTTACGGCCACGCATACATAGGTGTGTGTCCACATTGGTTGTGTGCTGTGTACTGTCTTCCCTTCTCTCACTCTGACTCTCATTCAAACATTCTGTGTCTGGCTGCGATTGGCTTGTCATTTCCCCATCACTCATTATTAGCGCACCTGTTGCTAACCAATCAGAAGCGCGTCCGTGCATAAATACCTCTTCTTTTGTCTGTTCGTTGTTCACCTAGTTCTGTGTTTGTTTTTTGCCACTCGTGGTATCTTGACAACCTAGGTATTATAGCAGTTTTTTTCTCGTTGTTGCCTATACGCGGTGTTGTGTTTGGTCTTGGTTGTAGCACAGGGACAAGGGGATAGGTATTGATATATACTCCATCAAACAGCTGTACTGGTGTAAAGAACATAAGGCTTGGAATGGGTGTCACCCCATGTAGGGTTTATCGACAGTAGCAAGTGTTTATGGTTTGGTAGTTTTGATTGGGCTCTTTTATTACTTCCCTTGCTTTGGCTCCAGACATAGTTTCCTTGAACTCCTGTGTCATATATCGCTGTATATTGTAAATATTTTTTTCACTCTAATTTCTAGCTGTAACAGACACCATTTTAGTCATTTTGTTTTACTCATCAGTCCTAACCCTATTTCATAATTATGACCAGTCAGATATGAAAGTTTGAATTAGGCTATAGTTTTGTTGTGATCATTGTCTATTCCACACACTATAGGATATTTTAAGGGGTTAAATTCTGCTTTGATATTGCCCAATTAAAATATTGAATAAAATATTGAATTAATTTAAAATTGTGTAGTGAAATACATCTAACATACATATTTGCCTCTATATAAAGATTACTGTAGAAAAAGAAAAGAAAAAAGGTCTGTAGTTCTGTAATTCAAAATTTTCAACTGGGGTTGAGCAAATGCTTTAAACTTCAGTCGCAAAGCCTACCATATTAAAAATGGGAAGGACACAAGTCCAGGTTACTTTTTTGTTTTTGCTGTTGTTACTCCTGAAGTTAATTTGCTAATTTGTTGTTTTGAGGAAAGTGTGCAGAAGACCAAAAAAAAACAAAAAAACTGAAGATGAAACATATCAAGCAACAGGAAAAGTTCTGAGATACGCTTCAGATTTGATGGAGGATTGAATACTTTTTTCTTCTGAGAATATTGCCCCCTCATCTCCCATTATTGTCGAAGTCTTAATCCGGACAATAGTTTAAATTTGTATTGAAAGCCCATATTTTAATAGAAGTTTAGGTTTTCAATGCTCACAACTCTGCAATTAACTGTCCATTGCATTCAGTGTGCCCTTTATTCTTATTGACTTTGTTGTATGAGGGAAATGCAAATGGTTATTTCTGACAGCATTGCCTGCGTTAATAATGTTGGCGCAATGATTCCGATGAGTGAACACAGGAACATGCTACTTCAATGCCATGAAGGGACTTGAGGTGGATTTTACTGAAACGTCTCATAAATAAAATCTGTTTTGAGCTCAGCCCATAAGGGTCAGTTAAAAGGGAAGTATATTCTCTTTGTCATAGATAATACTATGGAGGTTATTTTGTTGAAGGCTAAAATCAGAGGAGGACTGCTACCCTTGAGAAAGTTACTCAACCTTACTTCAGTAATTATGTGCCTGCATAAGATTTTCCACTGGCCAAATAGTGTAATAAATTTGTTGAGGACAGGGGGGTCTAGTCGAATATTCTGGACTTCACGAGATCCAAGACGCAAAACAGAATTTTAGAATTTCTCCATCCGAGGCAGAAGCCACAGAGACCGAAGACTTAAACAGAATTATGGGATATTGAAACAAACTAAAAACAGTTGGTTGAATACAATTGGTTTGAATACAAATGTCTATTGCTATGGTGGCTGTGCGCCTTTAAAAACAAGTGCATTTTATAATGTGTCATAGGAAGCCATTTAATTATAGCATAACCCATACAGCAGTTGTAGGACAAACACTGACACATTTAGAAATCTGAGGCAATTTCATGAATACCCATCCCGCCCACACACACACATACACATACATACACACACACATTAACCTACACTGCTACCCACTACGATAAATGAAGATTCTGCAGAGATTTGGAAAAAAAGGGTTTCAGTATTTGTCTTGCACTCAATAGATAAGGAGCACTTCCCAGGAGGGGGTGGGTTTCAGCTGTTCTACCATCTAAAAATGTACCTAACCCTTAATTTAAAACTGCAAAACTGCAGGTCGCCGTTAAATATTCTGATGGCGATTTGAAAAGGCATTCTGGTTTATATCAGTTACTTCCTCGATTGCTAGACTAATAATACATATAATATATAATTAAATTAAAAGGATAATTAATCTATACATGCTCTGATGTGGAGGGGGTGCTGGGGGCAGAATATCAGCATACGTTTTATACATCCCTGTGTGGTTTCTGCGTGTGATCTTAAATGGTTATGTCTCTGTTGGTCCGTTTTCTCTGGTTGCCATTTTGTGGGATCGCCTTTGATACCAACACTAAATCCAGAATGTTACCTCTACCCCATCTCTGTGATAATATTTTGATATTGTTCTTGTGCAATGCCTCATCCTAATATTTTCAGCAGGGAACTGTGGCAAGAAGGGTGAAAAAATCTGAGATGTGTGATTGATTTTTAAAATGATTGCTGGAATTTGTTTTTCTTCCATTTCAAATCACCTGATCTAAAAGTGAACCTGGAGAAATCCTGGAATGCCACTGGAGTCGAAGACAAGTTCCTTCAACCAAGTTATTGATCTTTAGCTGAACAGGATAATTGTCTCCCTGGTTGGAGGTTGCGTCTTGTGTGTGGCTGTGAAGGACCCAGGTTCGTGGCCCTGTGTGTCGAAACAAGTCGCTTGAACTGGACCCCTGACTGGGAATCTAATTTGGGCTACTGTTGCGGTTCTCAACATGCTTTGCTTCGCCTCAAATTGCGACTAAAATGAAAAAACCTTTATGTTATGGTTTTCGATATTATGTCACCTTAAGGTTCAGTGTGTCTCTAATGCTCAAAGAAAAAAATAAAGCATAATAGAGGTGTATTAAAAGCACAGTGTAAATTGACAAGCATTCCTGAATCTGGCCGAATAAATTGCATGTCATGTGTTGGCAGGAGGGGGATCAGAAAGACAGCTTTCACTGCAGCCATGCGACCACTCGGTTCTGTGTGAATGAGCTTCAGATATTCATCACTTCAAAAACAGAAGAGTCTGCATACGCAGCACTAGTAGATACTGGAAACTGATTCCAAATCAGTGTGACATTATCAAAGCCCCCTTTAATGACTGTATGCTATTTAGACTCATTTATAATTTATTCTGTAATTTAAACGTTTTTTTGTTTTTTTCTGTTTAATAGGAAGAAAACGTGTGATCAGACACAAGATCAGGCCATTATCCAGATATTACTTACTATGCATGTGTACTGAAATACACACACTTGCAATTACATTCTGCATTGCTAACAAAGTAAATCGCTCTGCATAAGAATGTAGTAATAATGACAACATTAGTAGTTTTGGTAAGATCAGTAAGATATAGTAGTAGTTGAATTAATATTAGCAGTGGTTTGGGGAACAACATACAAGCATACAAGAACAGTTTTTGTCGTTCACCTAAACCCCTCCTTCATGTGTGATCCAGCCGTTCCTGACTACTCATAGCACTCTTATAGATCGTCAAGTCGTCCTTTGTTTGAGCCACATGTTCTAATACAGCTGAACTACCTTCCGCCATTTGTTCCCTTAAATTCCTTAGTCCACCATCTCGCCCACGTGTCCTTCATGAAAACCCTGCACCCTATTAATACTGTAACAGGGATGGAAAACAGCGCTTCCCCCGCCAATGGCGTTCAACCATCCCCGAGGGGGCTGCTGGGAAGCCTGGCTCCCGAACTGTTAATAATGTAAATAATGTGTTCAATGTTTCGAGTTTCACATAATGTTGATGTGTGGTAGTTTAGTTTAGTTAATTGTATCGTCAAGTGTCTTTGTGGTTATGATTTAGTTCCCTCACCGTGGGCTGGTTTACTTGTTTATGTGAGGGCTTTCTGCACGTTATCAGTTCTTTTCACTGACAGTTCCGCCTTTGTCAAGGCGGTCGTAAGCGCATATGCGAAATAAAGAGCACATCTTTCTGTTGAATTGATGTCTGACTCCTTGCTTGAACCCAGCAGACTAGTAGCACTCCGAAAAACACTACAATACATTCTTTACATTATTACCAGGTGGCTTGTGTTTGTTTAATTTAAATATTGATTAAAGTAATCTTTAGCTACTATTCTAACTACTTACGGCTCCAGATATTATAATAACATGACTAAATGACAAAATCAGTGGAATTATTTTCCAATAAATAAATTTTCCTGTAAATAATCTTGGATTTGTTGTTATGTCAGTACAACTATACCTCATTTCTAATTTCTGTTTCGCAGACATCGACAAGTCTGCAGTGTCTGGACTTACGCCTTGTTTACAACCAAACCAGCCAGAACGAAACCATGATAGTCTAGGCTCTGAGTCTGTTTCTCTGCTTTCAAGCTGAAGCTTTCCGTCGTAGATCAGTATCTGAAGAGAAGACAAGCTATTAAAGGGATTCTGTACTGGTGACACATTGGGCTTAAAATGTCCATTTGTTATAATTATACAGTTTGCACGGTATTAGTTTTTTCTGCAGAAAGTGTAGCACACAAGGCCTTGTTGTGGGAGGGTTGAACATAGAAATAGGATTTACTTGGACTGGAGCCGGTAAACCCTCAACCACAATGTGTTATATGTGGCAAAGTCCTTGAATTACAGCCCAAAACCCCTTCAGCTATGGAGACAGCTGGAAACAAAACATGAAAAACACATTCAGAGAACCACTGAAAATTTTTTAAATGAGAAAGTTTTACATTCTGCTGCTTCATACTTGGATATTAAGTCCCTAGAACCACAGCTGAGGAATTGACACTACTGTCGGATGGCTGCAGACATGGTAAGCAATATGCATGGGGAATTTTGTTTTGCCCAAAAGTAATTCAGTTTGTGCAATTGTCAAGTAGAACAGTGTCAAATTGATGACATGTCCAATGTTCTGACTTAGTGAACCGTGTGATCAGCAGACTTTGTTCTCCAGCTGGTCGAGTCCATGGATGTGGCAGGCTTAGTGCAACTTCTGGTGTGCGTGCAGTACCTTTTTACGAAGTCCTGAGTGCGGTTACCATTAATGGAACCACACTCAGGTGCACAACACGACCTCCTTCAGAGAGTTCCTCGGACTTGAGGGTGTGGGCTTTGGCTGTGGGCCACAGACGCATGTCAGACCAGTCGCTCCCAATTCAATGTGGGTGCAACTTTAAGGAGGTCCTGGCCAATGCTGTGTAGATGGAAATTTTCATAAAAGCTCAACAATTTAAATTGCAGAATCGTTTTTGCTCTATGCAATGAAATGGGAAGCAAGCGTGTGAATCAATTGCTTCACACAGTGGTGCTATGGCTTTCTACTTTCTTCCTGTCTACATGACACAGATTGGCCCTCAGGACTAGACTACTCAGATATACTCTCTCACCTGAATGAGCGAAACCTAGGTGAGCAATCACCATCTGTTCCAAGGACGAAATTGAGCAATTATTTTTTAAACAGTGGGGATTCTGAGCTTGTTGTGTGGAGAAAAATTACACAGAAATTTTCAAAGACTAAATAGTTGGTAGTTGCTGGACAATGTTAAAGATAAATAACATCCCTCTGGGTCCTATACCCTTTCGCAAATTTCTCTAAAATACCCCTGCCATGTTTGTTTGAACAAAAAGTCAGACTAGGCTATACAACTGTTTGCAGCAACTTATCCTTTCATTATGGGCCTATGCTTGAACAGAAAAATCTCATCCCTTGGTAGCATTATTATTGCTTAAGTTTTATGTAAACTGAAAACGATAAGAGGAGATTGGGAACCACTGCTCCAATGTGAGCCCAAAGAGAAGAACCACAGCAAGCAGGTACAGAGCCGGCCCAGCACAACTCAGGTATGCTAGTGTATATATGTTTTTTTAAATATAATGATGTTTTCTACTCGCTGACGTATTAATACCATTGCCATGCACCATTAGAGTGTGATCAACTTCAGATTGCCTTGCTCTGCAATTTCCGAAATTCCAAAGACTACATTGGTCTAGAAAAAACTGGAACCTAGCCCTTGGGGTCTGATGGGGTTAGGAAAATTCACTTGAGAAATCATAGATTCATGTTTCACATAGGCCTCAGAGCCTTTCTCTTATGGTAAATTGAATGTTGGAGGTCAATGATGCAGCCCAACAAACTCCATGTTTGGTCTGTGTAGAAACTCCCTTACCCAATCAATACCTGACTGAGCCAGTTGTTTTAGCTTGGTTGTAACAGCAATTTTTTACTGTGTTACTGCCTGGCAGCAGTAACAGAAAGTGATCAATTTTCTCCATCTGGAACTGCTTGAATTGGACACGAAACATTCCTGTCTCCTTCAGTCCGTTTTGAAATAATGCGTTCAGATTTCAATTAATTTTTGAAAACTCCCTAATTATATTTCCTTGTAATTATCTTGTTCCTGCAGCTCAGTTAGGACTCTGCTCAATAAGGGGAGGCTGGGCTGAATTTATTTTCCTTGTTTGATTTCAACATGAATTACAAATGAGTCTAAAAAGCATACAGTCATTAAAGGGGGCTTTGATCATGTAATGCATCTCTGTGCTGTTTATTTCATCTCAGCAGGAAAAGTAAAAAGAGTCAACCAATCACAATCACACATGTGTTTAGGGGATGGCTGAAGCACTGAGCCACAATGAAAGACCAGTTTCTCAGGTAAGATTGGGTTTACTGGATTAACTGGGTTTATCACACCTGTCCAAACAAATATTAATTGGCCGGAGGCGGGTAGGAACATATATCTAAAAAAATCAGTAAGATTAGAACCTTCGGATGAAAGTGAGAACAATCTGTTAATAATCTGGCTTTGGTGAGTGCAAAAGAGTTTTTTGTCCTCTCATTTCCTAAAAGCACACATTGAAATAACACGAAGAAAACACAAATGTTTACTTTTGAGCCTTTAGGGCTGTATATTGATATTGTACTGCCTCCATAAAGCAGGAAAGAAACAGTAGTAATTGATTATTTAATATTTTGGTCTGGCGTCCTTAACCGGGTATCATGTTTGTTGAGTAATCAAAACAATTGAAGAAAATCAAGAATCGAAAAAAGAAAATCAAGGGCAATGGGATATCGCAGAACAAGTTAACTTGAGAGTGAAATCTACAAAGAAAGAATGAAAATGACTCTGGAAGGTGCATCTGTTTCAGAATGATGTGATTGATGTAAAATCTTATTGAGGGAGTGTTTCGGAACGAACCCGTGGCCCAAAATGCACAACGCATGCAAAAACACAAGGTGAAAAACATGTAAAATAAATAGACATGCTCTTCCAGTAATCATAAATTGATTTGTGCCCATTACTGGGGGGAGAGGGACCCGCTGTTTTAAAAAAAAAAGTGAAACATGTAAAGCTTTCATCTAGCCATGAAAGGTGGTTGTGATGGAGATTTGGGCCGGCGATTGTGATTGTTGCCCTTCTCACGCATGGGGAGGCCTGTCAAAATAGCAGCCGTGAAAACCTGTCAGATACTGGAGAAGAGCGATTTTTGAACAAAATCAAATTGCGATGGGGAAACGGTTGGAGCTCTAGACTTGCTTCCTTGCTTCCAGCAGAGCCAAATTCAGGCGTGTCAGAGGGTAATTCAACAGTGTAAACTGGTCCTGTGTGTCCTGGACCAGCTTATTCATGCACATGACCTACAGTGTAGCAGTGAACCAAGCAATGCAGGCAGAGAAAATGTTTTCTTCAAAAAGTGTTGTTGTTTAAAATGCCATCTATCAAAATAATAATGTAAATAGAAATTAGTTAACAATAAATAGCAAAAACTGAAAACCAAATAATGAATAAATAATTGTCCAGCATTGACTTTTTTATTCAGGTTTGAACCAGCACACTGCCCAGAAAGGAGGCCACCCTAGTGGTCTTAGGCCCACGCCCGGCCACAACAATGGGAAGAGGTAGCTAAAACGTGGGAGAGAATTTAACACAGAAAACATAAACACAAACATAATACCAAAAACGACCCCTGTGGTTAGCTTACCTCCAAGATGAATACTTTTGCAGGAGTCGTCCTCCATCCCTTTACTTTGTTTGTTATACGAGCAGACAGAAAAAGCACCAAAAAAAAAAAAATTTTTTTTTTTATTTATTATTCTAACAGAAAAACTCCAACGAGTAAAAAGCAAATTGTGAAAAAATCATGGATTTACTTCTGCAAAAAAAGAAAAGAAAAAAAGAAATAAAGAATTCCTACGTAACTAAATAAACAACCAAAATAAACCCCATCGTGCTCTAGTCTCAGCCGGCTCACCTTTTGTAGTCCCTCAGCAGACTTCCTTTTCAAGGCCAATTAATCACACACAGAGCAGCCCAGGCTCTAAGCCAAAGCAAAAAAGAAAAGAAAAAAAATGAAAAACAGGAACCGCTCCTTTCTCTACTCCCCCAGCACATGACATTATCACCTGATAATAAAGAAAGAAACCATTGCTGTCTTGGTCAAGTTTTGTAAAAAATAAAATATCTTTATCTCATACTAATATATGGACATATTATTGTCCCATTAAAATGGTGCAGTAAAAAGTTATTATGAATGCAGAAGTTATGCTGTATTAAAGCAAAATATTAGCCCACCTTCATTAAGTAAATTTTATTACACACGCTCATCTGAAGTTATTATCTCCAAGCAAAAGAAGACACTTATCAGCATAAGACAGCATTACTTCAGCTGCCGCTCAAGAGGAAATAAAACCAAACATGACATGGTCCCCAAACTATGGAAGCTGGCAAGGATCAGAAGACACCAAGCCACCTATAAAAATCTTAATTTCAACTCATAATTATGGAAATTTTGAAATCTAAGAAAAATCTAGATTTGGGAAATAGCAATAATTTCCCAATAATATTAGTGCTTTCTCATCTAAGACTAAGAAACTCTTCTGCTAGGAAGCTAGAAAAGCTTTGAAAAAACAACCACTAAATTATCATAACCCCCTTCATAGATTATCTTGCAACAAATGATCACAGGAGACCTCCTGTTTCAATGTCAGGTTGGTCATTTTGGGTCGATTTCATGTGTCCACAGGAGCAAGCTTGTACCGTGTTGAGTTTTTGTTGAGAAAGGTGAGGACAAAAAATATTTAATTAAATCTTTACAATTTCAATTCCAAGACTATATATATATACTTTTTTTTTTATAAGCAAAAGTTTTGGGGATATATTTGTTGTAGTTTGTATTAAGATAAGGACAGCGTCGCAAATACGCGGGGTGAAGTTATTGTTTTACTGGTGAAATCCACCATCCTTAACATAAGTTTCGGTAGTTCTGATGATTACTGGCTTTGGTGGTTTAAAATACAATTGCAAAGAAGGGGGAAATAAATTGTATTATTGTTTTTTATTTCAAAGGGGTCGTGGGGAGACTCCCCAACTGGTGAATGTATGCCGTATTGGTCACCTAGTCTTGGTCAGATGCTCATATTCTCCATCACTATGTGGTGGTGTCCTGGGGAGGTACACTGGAATGTGGCTAGACATTGGAGGCTCAAGTTAGGGAGGAACTGGGTGGACGCACCTTTATTACAAATTGAACAATTGGCCAGGTGGGGGGCCAGGAATAGAAAGAAACAGGCAAGACATGTCTGATTGAAGGCTTCCCTTCTTCTGTTTTCTCTCAAACTGGCAGTTCTTAATATTCCCTGATTGCCAGCAGCTGCCTGACGCAATCAGTGGGTGCAGTTTGTTGCAGGCAATTAGGAGTGGATGTGCTGGCTGTGGTGCTGACGGTAGGTGGCATGTCCCTAACGCCGCTGTTCATACAGTTGAACCCGGGAGGCAGGGACCCAAACTGAAACTTTTGCAGTTGCCTTTTTTCTTTCCTATGTAAATAAAAAATTCCTTAATTTATAATGAGGCCTATAAAATTAGAAATAAATCTGCTTCTTTCGGCTCCGCTGTGATACTGTACACCTTAACTCAGCTGGAACATGACTATGATATTATTAAATATTAGGGAAATATTAAATATATAGAATTTTTACCTCACTCCTTTTACTTACATTAGTACTGTATTAGTGCAAAAGTCTTAGGCACTGTTGCCACTGGCAAGTTTCGAAACGTAAAAAAAAACTATAAAGGGCAGTAAACAGTAAAAAATAAACTAAAAAAACACCAAAATATTATATATCTATATTTGGTGTGACCACCCTTTGCTGTTAAAACTAGATAAATTCTCTTAGTTATACATTTTTCTAAGAAATGGGCAGGTAGATTGTTCCAAGCAGTTCTTGGAGAACTGGCCACTGTTTTTCTACAGACTTTGGGTGCCTCACTTGCTTCTGTCTGTCCACGTAATCCCAGACAGCTTCGATGATGTTGAGATCAGGGTTCTGTGGAGGCCATCCCATCTGTTGTAGAACTCCTTGTTCTTTTTGGAAAATTTATGTTTGGAAATCAAAAAAATTGCTCTTTTCTACTTACACATAAATGCTGAAGTCAAACAAATAAACATCAAAGACTATGTTTATGTAAAAAAGCCAGAGTGCCTCGGACTTTTGCTCTAAACATATGTACATGTGTGTTGACTGGAAACGTTTTTCTCCACTGTAAATGTTTTTGCATATGACGTGTGCTTTAACTTTGAAGACCCTATGATAATCAAACAATCTCTTGGAAGTGCAGAGATAGCACTTCATAAATTGTCAACAACAAATGTCTGATGCTACATTGGAGTGGGTGTAATTGAGTAAATACTCATGTTGGTAAATCAGATCCAATTAGTCTGGCGTGAGTTTACATAGTTTCGTAATTTAAAAATATGACAGGTCCTTTGTAGAATATTTAAAATGATTTTTTAAGCTTGGTAATAATTGCCAATTGAAATTATGATGTGTAACCAGATGTGTATTTATGTGTATTTGTGTGTATTTATGTGTATTTGTGTATATTTATGCGTATTTGCTGCTGCCAGGTACCAGGCTATCAGCCCAGCACCTTCAGAAAATAAAATGGAAGATGGGGTTCTTGTTTGAGCTATTTCAATTTTCAACTTAAATTTCAATTACAAAACCGTATTGTCCTTCACATTTAGATGGATAATTGTCTATGACTTGCCAAGTCAGTCAAAAAAAGGATTCAAGAGGGAATAGAAGCTCTCCTGTTTTTCAGAGCAAATGGAGCTTTGTAACGACGACCTGAGCAATTAGAAGGAGTTATGAAGTGGGTGTGAGGGCTCATTTCCCATCTGAGAGGTTTTATTTTTGGCTGATTGAACATAAATTGCTGACTAATTCCATATATTCTCATTCCTCCGTTCGCAATTCTACTGAGCTTTTTCATGCACAAAATCTACATTCTTGAGTCTCTAGAGTGCTATTTAACTTTAAGTTGCATGTATTCTCTATATTTCACACAGAACATTGGTTCACAGTGGGTGGACCAGAGGAGACGTGTCTCGTGAGTATTTTCTTGTTGTTTAAAATTGCTTGTTTATTTATTTATTTCAGGCCAACTGAGAGAAGGACAGGGTACTCTTTTGTTTGTCACTCAAGAGCTAATGAGTGTATGTCCAGGTAAGATGCTGGAAGAAGAATCCAAACAATCCAGTTTAGTGGGCTAGAAGAGAGAACTGTCTTGGTGTGGTTCATTTCAACAGGGTCATTGTAACTTACGATGATTGTGTGGGGAGAAGAAATTGTGCATCAGGAACTTATTTAGAGGTATCTGAGCATGTTAGTAAGTTACATACTTTCTGAAAGTGTCCTCTTAGTGTCCAAGTTATTTGGGGTTATTTCAAGGGCGACCAAATTGTCTTATTGCAGGAATTAACTATAAAAGCTAGGCAAAAACAAAGCCCAAAATGTATTTGTACAGGATGCCAGTTGCCCTTCCTTCCTTATTTGCTTTCTTGAAAATCAATGGGAAGCTGTAGAGGAGGCCTTTATCTGGGGAAGGTCGCTCTGCTTGGCAGAGAAAATGTGTTACAAAGACACTGGCGCGCTAAGAATTGTGTGAACATTATGTATGTATTTGTTTGGCTACTTAAGGAAGCCTAGCTGATCTGAGGGTGGGAAGGTGGCACTAAATCTGGATAAGCCAGGGAGGAATGCTCATGGACTTATTCGTGAGAATTGGTTCAACTTTCATGTAGCCTATGCTTATAGCTGGAGTAAATTACTGGTATAGTGATAATTTAATCTCATAATAACATTGTGTAATGGCGGGTGCCACAGCTGCAGGGATTTTTACCAGGTCCATGGGTTGGTATGAATCCCCCTTCCCCCCACAGCTGTACACACACACACACACACACACACACACACACACACACCTTACAATATTATAAATGTAATCTTTAGGTATGGTGAGAAATCAACTCTTGTTTTGGTACTGTATGATTTAACTGAAGGGAAAACACGATATTCAGCCACAGACTGGTCGTAGAGCATTCTGGGAAAATGCCAGATGGGCTGGTACACAGTGCTCTGTGTGACTCTGTGTCAGGAAATAACTAATTTGATCAGAATATTAAAAAAGTCATTAAAATATTTTTAAATCTCTAATGAGTTTTCTTCATTGCTTATTTACGCTCACATTTGAGCATCCCATATTCAGGAGCCATAGAATACCCCTTCCTCGCCAGAAAATCTGTTCTTTGGACCAGCCCAAATTGACTAATTAAGGTGCACGGCAAAATCCTGCTACATCAGATTGCATATCTAGTTAGCATACATTTTTTCATACAAAAATCTTACAAAATTTTGAAAAAAGAATGGAGGGGTTGGGGGAAAACAGCACAAATATTTACAGCATAATGGTGGAAAATGTGCAATTATCACAGACACATTTAGATCAGCTGTAAATTTATAAATGTTATATAAGTTGGTGTGTACATGCTTTAATTTAGGTAAGTGCCATATTCGCAATGATGAAATGGATTCAGTTGTAAACTCGAGTCTCTCGTCTTAATAAAACTCGAGGTTGAGGTGAAGCCTTGATTATCATCTCTTCCCATTTAGGTCTCTTCCAATAAAACCTACTTAACCTGTAGCTACTATCATTGATGGATTCTGAATTTTTCCTCATGAGATACAGACAAAACCCAGTGTAAAGAGGTCAAATTAAATGCCACTTCTTAGCCGGAAATAAAATGGCTAGTTTAAAAAAAGAAGAGGGGTTGTTTTAGGATGCCAGAATGTGGCTAAAGGTTGCACATCCATCAGAGTCCAAATTTACTAGGGGGTGCTGGGGCTATGGCAGCGATATGCAAACGAGTCTGTCAGTTCCATAGATCAATGGGGCGGGGTGAAGAGGTTTGTTTTCCAAAAAACTTTTGCACAACCTGCAGTCTGTGAACTGCCTCCAGTCCGGTTGCATTAATCAACCCCTTGACCCATTCTGATGCTTTTTAAATGATCTAGTAAATCAGACAGTGTTCAATTCCGCTGATTCTGAAACAGCTAATAGATCCAAAAAAGACCAGTCCAAGTCTGACTTTCGAGATGAACAGTGCAACTCGTCAAAGTACAGTGGGGCAGTCAAAAAAATCAAGCAACTTATGAGGTGCACTGCCAACTGTATGTTAGGGGCATCCTATGGCGATGGTACTCATAGGATGTGGCCTGCCAAATACGGGACTGTTAAAAATGAATGGATTCCTGCCAGTCTGGTCCGAGAGCAGCTCGAGACAGGGACACAAGGGGGAGTCTTCATGCTTTTTATTTGGCATTCTTGACAATCTCTGGCACTCTTTTAAAGGTCCTTAATTATTGGAACCTCAGTGTTGTAACTTAACCACACTTTAGTTTGAGGAGGTCCGAGTTTAGTCTTGCCCACCCTGGGAACGTCCCTAGGGCTTGAGGCGTGTCTTCAGGCTGCATGTCACAGCATTGCTTTCTAAAATAAATATATGATGTAAGTACCGTAATTTCCGGACTATAAGCCGCTACTTTTTTCACACGCTTTGAACACTGCAGCTTAAACAATGATCCGGCTAATTTACGGATTTTTACGGGCTAACGAGCTTCATGCCGCCAAAACATTTAGCCTCGTCACATCGGAACAATGAAATTACCAAACAGGTCCCTAACTAGTTTTATATCCAGCCTGAATGCCTACGTTATAAAATTGGGTTTTAACCCATCACTTTGTTCTTTTCGCTTAACCTTGTGTTATTCTATTTTCACATTTATTTTTAAATGTCAAATTGAATTATTTCTAATTTCTAAAATTTATTTTTATTTGCGTCAGTCAAAAGAACTAACAAAATGTTCATCAAATAATGCTGGTATTTGTTTCCAATTTTAATATCTTAGCATGTTGATCCGATTCATGCAAATGAGGCTAAGTATTAAGTGTTAAGCGTGGTCCATTTATTAGATTTTTTGTCACCAGAAAAAGACAGATATTAATCATGTATTGAGGGCAATGCCAGGCCTTTGTTTTATGATATACTGTGAGGAGCACTCACAGTTAAATGCCACGCACCATTAGCTATTAATCTCTTTGCGCTTTCCCACTGCTGGGGCTGGTTACCCCTCAGCCAAACTCCCACTGCAAAGATCTCATGACTGACCTCAGAACACTGACCATAGGAGAAGGGCCAAACCTGTGTAAACACTTCTGGTTAAAACATTTATCAAAGAACATTACACTGAACTCTGAAAATATATGTCTCAGCCAAGTTCCCTGGAATTTGAGGAAAGGCTGGCGTCTGTTTGAAATAACTGCCACTCCCAGAGGACACTGCAACGTTGAGTGCGTCATTTCATTTTGCAGGCAAAGCTCAAGTTCTGGGGAAAAGTAAAGAAATAAAAAATCTATATGGCTGCGGCAAAAATGATTTGTTCAAAGCAAACCCGAAAATTAAGGTTGAGATCGGACGTGAATTTATTTGAATCGCAGAGTAATTTATACAATTGGACACTTAGCATCCAGCAAACATTGTATAATAATATATAGAGGCAAAACTACTCAATATTCAAAAACATCGCCAGCAATGACAGCTATACATGAAGTTATCTTTAATGTTGAATTAACTTTCTCCCATCCGTCCATTTTTCGTTATTACAGTTTTGAGGCAGAGAGTTACTGCATAAGGCATTACTATGTGGCCTTTGTATCAGCCATATTTGTATACCAGGTTGAGAATCAGACACACTGAGGTTGATGAGTTGCTCTGTTCTTTCAAACTGTATGCCATGGTAATGAGTACAATCAAATGAGAACACTCAGGTTTAATAAAAAGCCACTGTGTGCTTTTTCCTCCTGTTCTCCGTTTGGTAAACAAAGACATTACTAATTTGGAATCCAGAATTGGTGACAAAGGAACACTCTGAATTCAGGAATAAGTGATCATTGTTTCAGTTTTGTTAGGTTTCTCTTTCTGCATATGACCAGGGTCCCTGTTTAGTTTAGGCACCAAGTCTCCTTCAAGTCTCCTTTGTATCTTTATAAATTATACATTTTACGATTATACATCTTAAATTATTGTTGGCTCCATTTCTACACAAATCTGACAAAAAATGCAAAGATCAAGAACGGATCCTTATTCTGGGAGGGATGTTTGGTGAATTTGGAATACATTTTAGTGTGTTAAATTTGTATGAAATGCCTACCCCACAAAACATCCTCCCACACACCAGGCCCGTGTTTTAACTCTCTTCCACCTACATACACCTGACTCAAATCAGGTATTACTGATTAAATGTAAGTCACATTGCATAGTTAAATAAAGCCAGGGGACTTTGATCCAGTAATTTTCTTTAAAGTGTATATTATCCAGTCCTTTTCTGCTGGGTGGATCATACGGTGTACACAGCTGCCACATGCTTTTACTCAGAACAGGCTGATGTAAGGGATTCTCCAGCAGGGATTGGGCCCATGTTCTACATTCGTACCATCAGAAGATACATGGGGGGGGGGGAAAGAGAGAAATTCCCACATGCATGGGTTATAAATCCAAAAATTATTCATTAAAACCACTTTAATTTGGACTTGGTGTTTATTTCCTTTTAATTGTTTGGCATAAATAAAATAGTAAAGCATTTTTATTTATTTTTTTCTTCCCCTTCTGTTGCAGTTAAATAAATAAATACTGACAGGGGCGGATTACAGGAGACAGGACCCACAAACTGCTGTAAGTAGCCCTTGATACTAGCTTAATGCTACATACCCCTCAGGACCTGACTCAGAGCACAATGTAAATATTCTTATATTTAAAAAGGATCTAAGCACCCCATGGACTGCATTGATGTGTTACAATGTCTTACTTTTTTTTTCCTCATTGCCTGCCCCAATCTGCACTAGAGGACTTTATCCATAGTTTTCACTCCAGAGGACATGTTTTTCCCCCTAGAGAGTATATTGTAATCCCTGTAATATAAGCCATGGTGTGGAGATAAAGTGGAATGGGGTAGTGACTGCAGAAACAGTAATGATCATACACAGGGATTTACTTTAGCGCTGCGATGACTCCCATCTCACGAGGATCTCTGTGGTCTCTCCCACAAGACTGACAGGCTGTCCTTCACAAAAAGACAGGGTGCAACATCTGTGCTGCTGTTGTCAGTTGTCATTGGCTGAATACGGGCTTATACTTGATGCGATCAGCCGCAGACTTGCCCCTTTAAATAGCTGAAGTAACTGGCGATGTGTGACGCCAAACAACGCCGTGTCTGCTGTGCACGCCCAATTTGATCAGAAACAGCGTGAGCGGGACAGCACGAGTTTCATCCAAAGCAGGACAGCACCGAAAGCAGAGCGATCATCGGGTTCAAGCCGAAGTCAGTTCCAACGTGTTTCATGGCAGGACTAACCGTGGCTTCCAGGTGTTGACTTGACTGAAATCAAAGGTCACCCAAACCGTTTCCTCTCGGTTCCTTCTCCCTCATTAATTATAAAAAGTGAATAAATCATAATGTCATAATGTCATTTTATCTGTGTGCTGCACCAGCTATGGTAACCATGGCAGCAGTTTTTTTTTTTAACCTTCCATGGTAAATGCAGGGTAACCAAACTTATAATGGCAAACGCTCTGTTAATCAAGAACTGCTTATTTAAATTAACGCAAATAAAAACAACAAAGGATGTATGCAAATGGTACATTGCAAGCGTAAACAGTTCATTTTAAAACGAAGCACTTTCATATTTTTTGGCTTTGGCAATTTTTGAGAAACTTGTAGAGGGTGTTTTAGCATGTCCGCAAGCAAGCCTAATGTGCCTCTATAGATTTTTTAAAAATTATTTTTATGGCTATTAATTGTTGATGATTGTGCACTCTCCTTAATCTGAATAATTTCCCCCCCTGGGTCGGGCTTAGGCTAGAGCAAGAAGATAAAACTTAAATGTGTGTGACAGAGATTGAAGCGTGAGTGAAGGGAAGTCAATGCCAGAACTATTTGAAATACTCTCTTATTAATTTACACATCCAAGTTAGAGTCATTACATTTGTGATGAATGATCTAATACATAGTGTATAGAATTCTAATTATGATTCTCATGACAGTGGTGCCAAAAAATCCTATGTTTCTTGCCATTTAATTTTTTATTAGACGATCTTGGGAGGTGACACTTTCTGACGAATATTTTTTCAAGGGTAGTTTGCCACAGACTTCCAAACAGTTGTCTTCAAAGTTTTAAATCACTGATAACTTCAGGCACATCTACAATTTATCATAGAAAATCACCTTATCCAACAAGTCAAACAAACATTACAGCGTCAGCTATTACTGAATCCCCTTGGAGTCCAGCTACTTTTATGTTGCATAAATTAATATTTTAGTTCTTTATGAATCATAATAGTATAAAAACAAAACATAGTTGTTTCCCCCTCAGAGATGGTTGTTCCCGTCACCTTCCTCAATTAGACTTATGGTGATTACGAGGTTTCCCCTCTGTTGTATGGCTGTCTGGACAGACAGGGTTCTGGTAGCTTACCAAGAGCTGGGAAAACATTGAATGCTGGTTTGCTTTTAGCCTTATGACGATTCAGTGACCCTCAGTTTTCCGAGCTGGCTGGGGTGGCAGGGTAGAGGAGGAGAGACTTATCCTGGCCACCATCGTGAGCGGATCTCACCCTGATAAAGTCACCCTGCTTGCCAATGAATAACATTATCCGCACTTCTAACTGGGTGCCCTTGCCAAGTCGAGCATTCTGTGGGAGCCCCAAGCACTGGTGAGCCAGCTGAAGGTGACCACTGCAGCGCTTGTCCTGGAAATCGCATGAGGAAAATCAACCACACTCTGTCCTATTTTGTGGCTCAGGGCAGCTACTTGTTTTGCCACAAAACAAGCATTGTGAAGGAAGATGCGACCGTTCGGCAGTGGTTTACTGTTTTGCATTTAGAGCTTGTTGCTCATTGCATCAAAGTGCCTGACCCTGCTATTCATATTCATGTTCTGGGTATTTTTTGTAAGTGGGTTAAAGCCTTTGTGCAATGGGTTATTTCTGGAAGTTTTGTGTACCCTTTGTGATTGAAAAAGAATACCCTGACCATAATGTAACGAATGTTGCTGATAGCTAAAGCAAGGGGTACCTTACACCTATCTGCAGCTGTTTTAATCATTGCATTTAAGTGACTGTGCATTCTCCTGTCTCCCTGCTAAGTCTCTTATTTTTCAATGAAACACTCCATGAAAAACATCGATAAATTTTTCCGTTGATTAAAAGTGGGTAATGTCCATCAGAAAAGAACTGTATCCAGATCATACCATTTGAGAGGTTTTCTGAGAGGTTACTCTTGACACTTGACAGCTGGAGTGCAATTGAAAACTGTTGTTTTCTACTAGCCATTAGTGCACCTTAATGTATAACATCAATCCGTGTACATAATGTCTACCAGTAACGTGTCCTTGCATCTCTCTCAAACATGCTCTCTTTAAAAAGTCAAAAGAATATCATTTAAATATTTTTTTAATAGCTAGCAGAAAAACCTATTCATTTCACCCTCACACTGCCAGGCCAGGAGGCACTCCAGACGCACATGCAGCTGCGTAATTCAACAATCCACTGATTGGGCTGTGTTTGGATGTTGGAAACAATATGACTTTTGATTAAGTCCCCTCACTTTACCATGTTTTACTAAAGAGAGGGGAGCACAGTCATGAATGTGGTCTTAATTAAATATTTCCCAGCATTTGGCGGATAATTTTAATCTGTAACAGGTGCACGTTTGGTTGGTTTTATTGACTTTTTCGGCCTCAGTACCCCCCTCCAGCCTTCGTTATTAATGTCATGGCATTCATTATCGTATTAAATCCAAATTCACAGACTTCTGCTCCTACTCCCCAGATATTAAGTTCCTCTGCAGCTTACGCTAAAGCAGACAGTGGTGTTCCAGAGTGATGCCGCTCCGCCACAGAGACGGCGGCATTTTTAGCCCCAGAAATTAAAGGTTTAAAGGAGGGTAATGAAGAAACGGAAAACAATGTAAATCTTTCAGTAATGCGATGGACTGATTCCTCTGTTTGTGATGCGCTCTGAGGTAATGCGATCATAGTATCACTGTGTGGTAGGTGCTTTTCACTACACAGGAAATGTGGCTGATGCACCAGACTGTGTTGGTTGGTTATACCAGTTATTGCTTACTCTGAAAATGATGGCAAAATATAGTTCCAAAAGAAGGCTCAGTCAGCAATGGTGTTTGCTAGGATTTTACTAGTTAACTTTGCCCAATTATGAAAGGGAGTGCACTACATTTGGACTCGGGCCAGACTTTCCTCTGCCTCACGCTAACCAGTGTATCAGCTTCCTGTTGGCCACAACGCTTGCAGTGCAGTTTGGGTGGGACGTCCCTCTCATCCAATTAGTTCTTAGCCTCTCTTATATTCAGTATGAATTACATTAAAAGTGAAAAAATCTAATGTAGTTTTAACTTTTTTTCTTTTACCAGGGCAGGAAATTTTTTAAAAGAGGATGAAGCTTACCTATTGTTTGTCTTCAGATCCTTCAGTACTTGTTTTGAATCAAGAATTTACTAGGCCCATTGATTGTCCACATCTAGTGAGCGTTGATTGTGTTTCTGCTTGAGCAATGTCCAATATTCCCACCGGAGGGAGCCAATTTCCCCCTTCATATGTGTGAAAATAAAAAAAGAGGGATGATAAACAAAATTATACACAGAAAAAAGAGTTCAAATATTAGCTATGGTGAGAGAGACATACATCACATTGTGAGCAATGTGTGCCACTGTGTGCGAGATAAGACAACCGCACAACTGAGCAAGTTCTGCAGTTCTACCTCCGTTTGCCCATTTGGCCGACAACCTGATAACGAACTGCCAAAGTGATCATTTTCAGTGTGCCGAGTAGAAGCTGGCTTTTCTCTACACAGTCTGGGAGTTCATTAGAATCTGGTCTTTTACCTGTAGTTTTTACAGTGCAGACTGACGTGTTAGACTTTAACTAGATTAACTAGATCCAGGCTGAGACGTAAATATTAAGAGTTACGCCGAAGTAAAATATTATGTGAGTTTCCATCCTAGAACAGTCACCACATTCATGCGTTCAATAGGAGTATACCTAAAATGAATTTATGATTAAACAGTAAAAAAATGTGTTATAAACTAATTACTGTGATGAATGCTTGAATGTTAGGTTAAAAGCAGAGCAAACTGATATCAGATTAATTCGCAATTAAAGCTTAAACACATAAAAATTTCACGCGTCAAGGCAGGAGCCTTGTTCCTGCACACGTGTTTAAAATGTCTGTAATAAAAGAACATGTAATAAAAGGGTAATGAAAGGGAGTATGGAAAGTTGTTTAATTTAAGCAGTTTCAAATATATTGGAGTGACTGAAGGCTAGAAGCCTCCATTGCTTATTAATTCTAGTAATTTGCACAATAACTTGGCTTTGCAATTTTATGGACCAAGAGTCTACATGTCTCATCGCATTTGTGAGGGGTCGTCACCGGTGGTGCGCTTGCCATTAATGAAGGCTGCCTTGTTCTGACCTTTTTGTTTTTAGATTTCAGCCCATGACTAATGAACTGGTGTTTTTTCGTGATCCTTTATCTTCGAACCAATTATGAAAGCTAGACTGGAAGTGTAACGGCTTCACATAATCAATGTCTATCTAATGTTTTATGTGTCGTTCTCACTGTGGGGGTGTGCATAAGAATGGCCCAGGAAATTATTATTGAGTTGTCACTGCTTCGGGGAGCTACAGTATGTGTTAGGTCCAGCGCGATTCCACGGCAAACCAAGTCCTGTTGATGAAAACATGCTGCCACTTTAGGTGACCTTTCAGTGGGAGGGTGCCCGGGAATGGGCGAACAGCAAGATGTCTTTTTGTCAGCATAATTCGCCCTTCGATCTTTCAGGAACTCGGAGTTACGATGTGTTCACGTGGACATTGTCTCAGAGCAACCACAATCGTTCTGACTAGTTGAGCTCTTTTTCCTGAGAGATTATTAGCATATAATGAATATTATGAATTTTGTTATATTCATTGGTTTATTTCATGTCTCCTGGCTGAAATGATTGTTGTGTGAGACAATAATATGCATTAAACTTTTTATCTCCATATTCTCAAGCCTTGGAGGAAAAGGAAGTAAAGACCAGACCCTTTTCAACCCACTAGAAGAATTAAAACAAATCCTTTTGTGTTGTACTTAACACACAGGTTACCAAGTGCAAACTGAAGCCTAATGTCAGTTGTATTTTAGCCTTTTAATTCCCCCACTTCTTAGCAGAAATTGTAATATGCCCTAACAGCATTGGCTTCTACTTACATGGCTTCATTTTATTTTATTTACAATGTAATAGTGAAGAGCAATCAGTAAAACTGTTTTTTTTTCCACAGCCTTATTAAGCCCATGAGTACTGGTTCTAAATAATAACATTATATATTCAAAATCATATAGCTCTAATCTATTATATGTGGGCTTGTTTATTTATTTAAAGCGATTTCAATCTGAATATTTACTGTTGTTCATTACGTCGAATTAGATTACTGGGTGGAACGAGGCATTTTTATTATTATTATTATTATTATTATTATTATTATTATTATTATTATTATTATTATTATTATTATTATTATTATTGATGTGAATAATAAAACGTGTTTAATTAAAATTGTCGGACACTCGAACTCCCCCGAGCCCTTGCCGTAATAAATGAATGATTAAGTGCGGGTAATATTCGCGCGATTTTTCCCAACTGGGACGAAGATTACTTTGGAATTTTTTTTTTTTTTTGGATGGTCACATGTCCGTGCGTGCATGAATTTTGGATCCTTGCTCCAAATTTGATGAAAGTTTACTATAGAGCAAGACGAACTAAATTATTTTCAGTTCCTGCGAGTATTCCTGTCCTGGGCACCCATTCTGTTCCAGCGAAACAACAGTATGAATAAATAATTAATCACTGAGCAAATAACCGAAGAAGTAAAATAATAGGTTTTCTTTTCTAGCCCATTTTACTTGATGACTAATGACTTAGATGCAGCTGATGGATCTAGATGTGGGTTTTCCTGCGGCTGGATCTTTTATTGCTGACCTTTATTGTAGTATCTTATAACGTACGCTTGTTTTATTTAACCTGTTATTATGTTCATAACTTTAGAAACCACAATTAAATATGAATTGTTGCAAATATGCACAGTGAGGGGGCGAATCGGGGTTTGCGCGCCATCTACTGTTTCTTGTCATATTATCATAAATGTATGTATTGTTTTATACTTATATACTTATACTTAGTTGAAAAAAAAAAATCGTTTATCTTTTACCTTTTCATCTTCCTTCAATTTACTTCAGCTTTGTGTGATGTAACGCTGTGTATAGTTAAAATATTACCTTTTCACCGGGATCAAAATAACGCATTTTGCTTAGTACTGCTATATATATATTTATACACACACGAACAGAAGAAAGCTGGCTTGTTGTGATCTCTTATTTATCATAGATTATTATTTCTGGCATGATTTCTCTGCTTCATTATATACGTTTTTCAGTGTTGAATGTCCAAATGGGCACAGAGATAAAGGGATATTTATATATCAGGTTAAACCATATTTCTTACCGTGTTTTCCCTGAAAAGCAGAGCCACCTCTGTGTCACAGATTCTTTACTTTTTTTCCCTCCTAATTATTGTGTTTGCATAACTTTGTTCTCTATAATTCTTCCCTTCTGAATAACCTACAGAATAATAAAAAATATAAAATAAAGTGAAGCGTCATTTCTCAACATGTGATTACTGGCTATAGTGTAAAGAGAAAACCTGGATATAAATCTCCCTGTGGAGGCATGGTGTTGCATTGCCTTAGTGCTCCTGAAAATGCAACACTGCTCGGTGTCAACAAGTCCTGGATTTAATATAAAAAAGGGTTATGCTTAAAAACAAGCTGGTGGTTCTGGATGTGCATTTTTTAAATTTTGTCCACCAATTCAAGCCAACCATCTCTCGACGCAGGAGAAAAATGACTGGAGTGTGGTGACTGTCGACGTGCCCATTTGGCAGTCAGGAGGAAGCAAGCAACAGACTACTGTCTGGGCATTGGCAATTGAATAAAAGGGCAGACATTTATTTTGGCAACATTGTGATACAGATGCAGAGAAGGCACACAAGGGAATGGAATTAAAACAAACTTAAAACATAAAGGACGTAGGATACATTTTACATGTTAGGCATACCCGAAGGCAAAGGTCCAGCCTTACAGAATAAGTGTCATGCTCTCCACATCACAGTCTTTGTGTGACCGGATACAGGCATTTGTTTTGTGATCAAATACCCGGCTATTCACCCTTAATATCTTTATTTAGCTTAAGACCCAAATGCAGTGATTTGCGAGGCAATGACCCACTCACAAAGATCATAAAACCCTAATGCTGATGCGAACAAGTGGCCTTGTTTAGGACCTTTGGATGGTTGAGAAGTGTGGCTTGGTATCCTAAAAGTTTTCCTTTCCTGTGATGCTTGGATGCTATTTTTAGTTTTAAGGGTGTTCCTAACACGGTTTAGTACTAAAAAAATAAAAAAAATACAGTTTTCTTGAGGGGAAAAACGTTATGTAGAAAATTCAAGATTTGAGAGGGTCATGCTGATTTGTCCAGTCCAATTGAGTTTGACAGTGAGGCCCTATGGGCCAGTGACTGAAATATGAAGACAAATGAGAATAAAAATCTGCTCACTCTGAAGGAGTGGTGAGGGCCTGGAGTGAATCTCAGAGTTAGACTAAACTGCACCCTTTCTTTCCTGGGGTGAAACATGCAAGTTTGGTCGTGCTTTATGCAGCTCTTGACAACATAACACTCCGTAAACAAAATATCTTTGCACAACAAAGTGATTCTACTGTCTTGCACTTTTCTGTCAAGGAGGATGGTATTTGTAATACAAAAGCCGCATCCGCCATCAAGCTTTTTTTAACTTAAAAAAGATAACTTGGAGGACCCAATGACCAGGAAACATAGAGCTGGGGGGTAGGAGGATTGCAGCATTGCAGAGATTCAAACCACCTACCTTTAGAACACAAGGCCAGGCCAGGGCAATCGGCCTGCACAGAGGCTCCATGGACTTCCTCTCATCAACCGCTCGACTGCCTATGAGCTCAGTAACCTCAGCTGGCGCCTGGAAAATCAGCAGATAACTAGGCGGGTTCTTCTCCTTGTGTGGCATTGTGAGAATTACAGCAATTATACACACCCCTTCTAAACACTTCCATCATTATACTCGTGAAGTACTTCTTCGGAGAGTGTGATATCACTTCCACTACGGCTGTCAATTTCAGGAATAACTGGACCAGAGAACCAAGTGCATTTGTTTCTGCATCTCATGAAGTTCCAAGCAACTGAGGCATGACCTAACGTTTTCAGTGGAGCAGCAGCAATATAAAGCTTAACTTTGCAAGCCAAGCCTGTGAGAGGCTAGAGACTGAAGCACACCCCCACAATACACCAATGTGGGCGGAGACCACAGCGGGGGCTAGAATGACAAAATAACTACAAGTTTATGTTCAATATAAAAATTTTAAAAGTTCATATTCAGTAGGAAAATCCAAAAATATTCAAGCAACCAGTGCTGCATTCTGCTTAAATAAGCAGCTCCCATACCTATTTAAATACCCAGCTAGCATTCCCCATTTTAAAATATATAAATAAAGGACGTATACAGTACCTCCTCCATTCTTGTATTTTACTCTAGTCTCTAGGTAAGTTGGTTAGTCTATCTCTAGCTTGAAGCCTGGATACATAAATAGTTAATGCCTTTAAATCCCCAGCCTCTGCAGCCACTCTGACACACATTCAACTATGCGCTCTGGTTCATTTCGGCGCTCTGCTCCAGCTCTGCTTCAGTCAAGTCACTGCTGGCGTTTTATCTGGAAAGGAAGGCCCTACGCACCCGACGGCATTAAGAATAACGAGCTTCACTTCCAGCCAGCGGTGCTGTGCCACTCATATGTGTCCTATGCTTTGCGTTTAGCATGTTTTTCTCTCTGTAGGAAATGCAAATGCAGTCGATGTCAAATCATTTTATCATCATTTGCTTGTTACTCATATGGAAATGGTCCAACATTATACATTTCAACACTAGTCCATCATTCCGTTTGGATCGGTGGGTAACCCTGCTAAAGGGTACAAGAGCATGAGACTTGGCCCAGCAACCTTTTGATTACAAGGCCAGTGACTTAACCAGGCCGTACACACATAGATCGATATTTAATTGAAATTAACTATTGAATGTATTAAAATATGCTAAGCCCACACATTTGTATCAAAGTCTAAACACACTTTCATGTGATCTACATGGTATGGATTGACCACTCCAATTGTTACATTGCAAAATACACGCTGTCACATAAAATTTTCACTGTTAAAATGTCCCACATTACATACAACCAGTTGCAGTAGGTTATAGATACAGTCCTTTCCTGTCGCGGCTTCAGTTTTATAGTGCCTATAAAAGAATTCAGCCGCCTTGGATGTTTTCATGTTTTATTTTTTGTAAATATTGACTCATAGTGAACTTCATTTAACTTTTTTCACACTGATCAACAGAAAAAGACTCAGATCAAAGTCAAAATACATTTCTACCAATTAGTCTAAATTCATAACAAATATTAAACACAAAATAATTGGTTGCATTAGTATTCACCTCCTTCAAGTCAGTATTTATTAGATGCACCTTTGGCAGCAATTACAGCCTTGAGCCTATGTGGATCGGTCTCTATCAACTTGGCACATCTGGACACGGACATTTTTCCCCATTCTTCTTTCAAAACTGCTCAAGCTCTGTCAGGTTGCGTGGGGATCGTAAGTGCACAGCCTTTTTCAAGTCCATCCACAGATTCTCAATTGGGTTGAGGTCTGGACTCGGCCACTCCAGGACATTAACATTGTTGTTTCAAAACCGTTCGTTTGTAGTTTTGGCTGCATACTTAGGATCGTTGTATTTCTGGAAAACAAATCTCAAGTCTCAGTTCTCTTGCAGACTGGATCAGGTTGTCCCCCAGGATTTCCTTGTATTTTGCAGCATTCATTTTACCCTCTACCTTTGCAAGCCTTCCAGGGCCTGATGCAGAGAAGCATCTCAAGATGCTTCTATTACCACGCTTCACAGTGGGGATGATGTATTTTTGGTTATGTGCGGTGTTTGGTTTCCGCCAAACATAGCATCTGGACCATAGAACGTAGAATCTTCTTCCATCTGACTTCAGAGACTCCCACATGCCTTCTGGCAAACTCTAGCTGAGATTTTCTTTGGTTTATCCCCCCCCCCTCCCTATTAGTGGCTTTCTCTTTGACACTCTCCCATAAAGCTGTGACTGATGAAGAACCCGGGCAACAGTTGTAGTATGCACAGTCTCTCCCATCTCATCCACTGAAGCTCGTAAGTCCTTCAGAGGAGTCATAGGTCTCTTGTTGGCCTCCCTCACTAGTCCCCTTCTTGCACGGTCACTCAGTTTT
>JAOVYW010006003.1:0-11837 GCA_025775045.1 Hiodon tergisus
AGTCCATGCCTCGACAGGTCAGGGCTGTTTTGGCGGCAAAAGGGGGACCTACACAATATTAGGCAGGTGGTCATAATGTTATGGCTGATCGTGAATATATATATATGTCCATATTCCACCCTGAAATTACACCTGCGAGAAATAACCCTGTCTGAGGAAGAGGTATTGACCCCTTCTCTCTAAAATTCCTTCATTTTATAGTTTAACTTTTTTTAAAACGAGCTAATCTTTTATGGGACATTTTTTATATATATCCTGTTGTTCGACACACCATACCTTGGTTGGATTCCGCCCGTCAGAGTGACTTTTAATCTGAGATGAGAGCCAGGCATACAGTATATCTGTTGACTGGGGAGAGTAGAGTCAACTGTCAAAAAACAATTCGACTGATCGATGTTTAATCTGTTTATTGTGAAGAGGATGAGAGCCAAAGATGTCTCAAGCCCTCACTCAGTATAACAAAATCATCTAGATGAATAAATCTTAACCTATTCTCTAATCAAAAGTTACAAGTCTTTTCTTGTCTTTCCTTCAAGGTTAGTTTTGTTGTCTTCAAAGGAGAAAATAAATCTAACAAAATCCACGGAGGCTGTCAGTATGTGGAGAGTACATACGAAAGCCAGACAGTGGAGTGAAAAGGACGTCCCTCCACAACACACTGATTTACTGCCCATCATCTCCTCTACCAAACACCTCCTCCTTTTCCAGGTCCCCTCCCTCTTCATCTTTATGTGATTTTTAACTTAACTTAGCACTTAACCCCCTTAAGACCTAGGATTAGTCTACATAGGAAAAAATGCCCTTCAAGTATCCAGACATACAAAGAACAGGTGCACAAAGACCATTAATTAACTCCAGAGGATAGAATAGGAGGTTGGCCTATGAGCTGGACGATCTGCTCTGGGGTCAGTTATGAGCCCTGTGCCACAGACATGCTTTCTGGGAAAGTGAGTCCACACTCCGGGGGTCTTGCATCATGCATGACTCTAAAGAGGGGTACCTCACTTCGCCGATGTGACCCATCGACGCGCAGCCTTGAGCCAAATGTACCGTGTAATGTTCTCTTTAGTTTATTTTAAAAAAGCCAAATAAAGAATTTATAATCAAATGGCAAGGGACTGCTGCAGAATGTGCCTTATCTTCATGGAAAGGAAAGAAAACGAAAATATTTTTTTATCTGACTGCCATCATCCAAGAGGCATATCAAAGGCATTTTTTCTGCCTGAGGTCAGCTGGCCATCTCTGGAAACCATTAGGTTTTTCCATTTCATGTTCCAGTGTTATTTTTTTATGTCTGCACTGGTGTGAATATCTGTGAAAAGCATGCCACAAGAATAGATTTAAAAAAAACATGCATAAGCTTTCTCTTTAATCAACAGCCAAATTCTTTTTTTTAAAGAAGATTATTTTTAAAAGCAATTGCAGTCCCCTCAAATTATTACAGGTATCCCAAATGCAATCAACTAATATAGACATAATAAAATAAAACAAACCAAGCAAAATTATGCTCATCCAAGAATTTCCTGTTCTGAGAACTAATTGAATCTAACTTTTGTAAATTATTATTTTTCTATAAATTTCCTTTATATTATCAAAAAAAAAAACATCAAATAGGTGGCATTGTACGAATACAGATTTAACACCGCCGCCGCCGCCGCCGCCTGCTTTTCTTTCTCTCCATCTATCTCTCATTGTATAACCATTTACTCTCGCGAACCGTTATATAATACTGCACAATGTGTTTTTAATTAGGACAATTAGTGGAAATCTAGCACATGTTGGTAGGAAATGTTGCTGAAGTGCTTTACAGAACGAGGTCCGTGTGCAGTTTCTCTTCAATTAGCTCGAAGCCTCCAGCATGCAGCTTCAAATACGGTTTGGTGCAGATGCAATGTGTAATGCTTGATCAATCCACGTGTTTGGTGGCCGGTTCACTCCGCTTTCTTGAGCTCAGTCAGTAGGGGAGAAAAAAGAGAAAGCCTGATTGGTCATAGTTTCGATGCGTTGTGGAATGTGACTCAAGTAATCACCCTGTACAGCCATCGAACCTTTTTTTTAAACAGAAATTTAAATTGGATACAATGCTTGTGAGGGTAAAAAGAATTCAGAAGCTGATTCAGAAGCTTCAAATAGAATTGTAAAATAATACTGCTGAGAAGTTTTTAAATCTCGTTCATTTATTTATGAAAGTTACGGTACATTCACATTACATTACATTAATAATAGGCAAAGCGTGAATACATTTTTTATGTGTGCAAAACTACTGATTGCACATTTCCAATCCTCCCTTCATATGATATTTGGCAAAATTCATCAAGTAGATGAATGCATTTTGGAGGCTTATATGTGCTCTGTGAAAAAATAAACAGAAATGTAATTAATCTGAATAAACGAGTCTGCGAGCGCTTGTTTAATTTTCTCTCTTCTCTCGTGCATCAGGCAAGCCCCTGTGATTAAGGGGGGGAAGAAATTACACTACCGGGCACCGTGACCTTCTGACTGCCGTGTGGAATGGATCCGTTTTGCCATTTTATGGAAGTCTCTTCATTGGATGCACAAGTAAAATCCCGGGGGAAAAGGATGAATCAGGTTGCCTGAGCTGGTGAGAGCTAATAGGTGGGGCGATCCCTCTAGACTGAATGTACTGCCCCCTTCTGTCTAGGGTTGCTTTGCTGAGGTCCAACAGCAGAGCAAGTGTCAAGGAGATCTGTAGAATTCTAGAGGGTTTAAGACCAGTATTCAATTTGCTAATAGGCCTTATAGATTACAGTGGCCATGATTTCGGTAATCACTATTAAAATTGTATAAATGGATAAACAAATAAATAGGAAAGAAATTGCCCTAACTGTTCATTTAATTCATTTCCAGATCTGACCATGGTGTTTTATATAAACCATCAAAGGTTTGGTATTGTCAAGGCCGATGAATTTGCTCTATTGTGATTGCTGCAATCATTTCTGTAATTAGTATTACTATTTAATCAAATTTTTACAAATTGGTTATAAATCATAAAAACAAAGGCAGAATGAGTAGTATGTAGCCTCTAACCCGGACCGACTCCCTGCCCCCCGGACTGACTCCCTGCCCCCCAGACCGACTCCCTGTGACTCCCTGTCCCAGGACCGTGGCTACACTGACACTCCAGTGGGGACGCGGAGGCCCTATTGGTGATCGTCAGCATACCTGGGGTCAGAGGTCAAGCAGGCCAACTGCACCGGCGCTGGAACGCACCCCCCCACGGATAGAGGCGCGGCACCTGCCGCTGCCCATCGCCCCAGAAACGCTCCGGAGCAGGTCATGCCTGTGCTTCCAGGAGATTTAAGGTGTCTCTTTACATCAAGTCAACTTCTCAGTGAGGACCCGTCCCATTTCAGGCTCCAGGTCCTCGCGGATGGGAAAGATAAGCCTCTCTTTGGTGCTTTTGAAAGCGCATTTTGGAGGAGAAATGAGTGGGAAACTGCGCACAGTTGCTCTTCCAATCCATCCCATTCCACTCTGATTGATCCTGCCGTAACGAGGCCTATTTTATCTATTATACTGCAGTATACAGTTTCATCGCTGAATATCTCAAGAAAAACCTTTCTCAATGTTTGTGCCCAGCAAAAAGTGAGTACCGATATTAATTTGCAGGGCAATCTTTCGAAGACGGTGATTTGGCCAACTGCAAAAAAAAAAAACCATCACCTTGCATCCTGGCACGTCTTGTCTTCAGCGCTCAGCTGGACGTGTTGTCAGTTAATGTCGCGGTTCACGGAAAATCAGTCCTCACAGAGTTCCACGCGGGAAAAACAAACGAGCCGCAGGTGCGCTCCGTCGCTACGGGTGGCCGGAGAGTGACATCGCTAGGCGACACCAATGAGGCGGAATCCAGTACACCTGCTTGCAACGAGGGTGGAGGGGAAATCTCTTTTTTAGCGGGGTGAAGGGGAGGGGGGCAGGTGAGAGCGCAGTCATTCTGTGGCCGATAAAACAACCCGAGGATTGTGGTTTTAGGAAAGTCTGTGTATGTGATTCTAACACCATGTGGGCCAATCCAAGATCAGTCCCGATGTTCAATGTAGAAAACCGATGTCCAGTAGTAATATAATAATAATATAATTTACTTTTTCCCCCCAATTTTTATACTGCAATAAAGGTTATGCCTATGCTTGGTGGGTACGGTTGCTCAAAAAAGGACTAGAACATGGATTAACCTCTATGGTTGTTGAATGTAAAATAAAAGACATATTCTTCCCATAGTCCAAAGACTTGCGTGTTCTGTGGATCTCAAATGTTATCTTTTCTAAAGAACTCACTTCTCAAATAACACAAGTACTGATCAGGGAGTGACTAGAGCAGAACTGATAAGATCTGTTGCACTTCACCGCTGCAACCCCAGGGACACAAACTATGATATTTTTAAAATGTACTCAGTTATTTTTATATCTTTGTACTACAGTGATTAGAGAGGGGCAATGCTGTTCTCAGACCTGTTGGTAAAATTTCCCCGCACTGTGTTCTTTGCTTTTTTTTACTGGACATTCCACTTACACCTGCTACTGCCAGTGCTCTAAATATGCAATATTGCACTGAATGGCAGAAATAATAGATAACTGACCAGCACATCTCGGCTGAATAAGTATGTAATTCGCAGCAGAAGACCCTGATGCGCGTGTGATATTTGCATGACAAGGACACCCACTTGTCACATTAGGCCTTGAGGAGAGGACAGATTCACTATGAAAACAACCCTCTCCACTGCCCTAAATACGTGTGACAAATTCAACCTTCGTCAGATCAGGAGAAGGTGTTTAAGCACCTTTCTGCATGTTTGTTTTAGGGAACGCTGAAGCTTACCGGTATTTTATCAGTGACTTTGACCCACACCAAAGTCAGGCAGGCCATCATTGGCTGATAGTAAATGCATAATGCATGACCGCAACCTCAGCTGGAGGAGGTGTGGAAAGTGTCCACGGATTTCCCAATTAGCTTTGTTGTAAATCATTTATTTGAACTCCTCACTGTGTTTGGTTTGCCGTGGGAGAGTTAAGGAACGTTTTCGAGATGTCTTGTGTCTGGGAGCTCACCGTGAACAGGAAAGGTGTTTTAATGTCATGGAGAGGCTTGCAGTGAAGGGTTTAAGTTTGTTTAGGTCTGCTATGTCTGCCCTATGCTAGTGTAGAAGTGTGGCCATTAACTCCCCCAGCTTTGCATCCTGGGGTACACTTTACCTTTTATCAGATTGATACAAATTGTCATGACCGTGATGATATCACATGACTGTTCCTCAGTAGAAGTCCACCATGCTTAGTGGCGTTAGGGTTTCCATACCAACATCTCACCTCAGAGCAAACAGAGGACAAAAGCTCCTGAATAGTGAACTGAGTGTAAAATCTATTCATGGACAGGATTTGAGAGCTGCGTTATACAAATCATGTTTCTAATTTTAATACAAATTCACTTTAATCACAATTATTTTTAATCACTTTCACAGCGATTCGTTTTTTGCTAAGCTCCTTGTAACTGCATGGGATGTGTGTTCCTATTACTCCGTTTGTTTTCCTGTTCGCAAGTCGCTGGTGCTGTGAAAGTCTGTGGTTTAATAACACTTGATAACCAGGCCTTAGTGCCCCCCCTTGTTTTTTCTGGCTTCTTAGCCAAATTTGGTACAGTGATAAACTGTGATAAACACATACTGTTAACGAGCCCAGAGCACAAATAGTACCTTCGGATACACTTTGAGAACTGAAACTCTTCTTCCACTTTTATTTTGCCATATTTTAATCATGTCAGAAACAACGTTTGTTTATCAAAGAAAACAAATTCTAAAAGAGACAGGAAGGCATCACGCATGAGGAAAGAGGTACAATCCACAACCAAAATAAAAATACCAATAAACAAACTAATGATAAGCATAGGTACGGTTAAAATAGATCAAGTGAAATATCAGCAGACGGCAGCTATAGATCAAAGGTGTAGGAATGACAGTACATGAAGCGACGCGATAAAGCTTGTTACAGTAAAAAAAAAAAAAAAATACCGTAAACATATCGATGCAACTTCCTTTACATTTTAAAACAACGCATCGGTGAAAATGAAAGACATATTTTTAATTGAAGTATGAATCAAGTCCAGGCCCTGAGAAACAACTTGGTAAATTAACATCTCCCAGAATGCTCTCCACATAATAACCATACTTCACGATGGAATGAATGGCTCTATAACACATTCCAGAACAAGATGAAGCAGTCTTCACTATTGCAAACTTCACAGTTTAAGACATTTACTGATACAACAGCTAGCACGAAGGGCGATTTCGACCGGTGTGCATCCTTTTCGTATCAATGCACGGTTCTAAAGTAGTTCCAGCAAAAATTAGTTCTCACAGTTCCAAATCAATCCACACACATTCAAATTCACAATTAATGCTATTCAAGGTAGGTAACGGCTGTCAAGAGATCTGTGTGAGCTAAGGTTCTGGGCACCAAAACTGGACGACAGGTAAAACTGGAGCTGGTCGCTTGCATCCACTGAAAAGAATCCATGGAAGGCTCTGCCTTGCGCCAAAAGTTTTTCAGCAGCAAACCGTGTTAAAGCAGACCCAGAACTACACAGAAGATCTGCCCATTTCAATAAAAGTGTAGTTTAATTCAGACAGATTGTAAGACTAAGTTGTTAACCTATACGAGAGCTCACTAATCGGTCAAGAAAGTAAATTATTCCGCTAATTTGTAAAACATATTTTTAGCGAATAAAAAATAAAAATCTGTGTCTTTCTTTAATATGCCCCGAGCGTGGAGTATCACCTATGGATTTTTCACTGAATATATTTAATTACTCTCTATAAAAGTTAAAATAAATAAATGAATTCAAATTACATCAACCATTTCTTTACAGGGTTACAATGCGTTTTTAAAAAAAAACCCAAAATCAAATATGACGCACTTATGAATAACTAATTCGTACTAACAACACCTGCGTGTTCCGTCATTGCTCCTTGGAGTGTTATTTGAGAGGAGAGAAAAGTAAATGGGTTACAGAGAGAAGCATATCCCATTCACACATGTGGAAACTTTTTCTTCACCTACAGTTTACCAACACATATAGTCACTGCAAGCCCGTCAAGGAAGTTTGATAAACACAAGCCAATCATTGAAACAAACCAATCATGCTTCACATATAGTTAAATGCTTACCAGTGTTAATAAAAGCAATCAATCAAATCACTTTGGTCTTTAAATGCTACTGCTCCTGGGTATGCTGCCAACAATAGCCTGTCAAAAAGAGCGATCAAGGCCATTGTCTCACACAGAAGAGTTCGGGGGACGGCCCTCTTCAACAGGAACTCCACTGTAATCCAAATTAGACAGCTAAAATCACGCATAAATTATCTCAATCAATTACCTTAGAAGGTAGTATCACTTGTTTGTTCGGTGTCATGTTAAAATCCCAGCTATTTTTTATTTCATTCATTTCATTGAATACATAAGGTAAGGTTTAACTTATCGTCAGTCCACTGTCGTGACGAGTGTTCAGTGCATCAGTTCCTTAGTTATACTGAGGCCCGTGCCCCACGTCGGTTTAGATGTTGCACAGCATTCCAAGGCACAAATTCCTCCTCTTCCCCAATACTTTTACTTCAGTTTTATAGAACATGTGCCAGATTCTGACCTTTTATTAAGCTTTGCCACAAACACAGATCTATATTATATATCCCAAGGGTCACTATGTTCTGCAGAAAGGGTGGCATAGTCTATAACAACATATTATGTGTATATGGTCCTAAAAGTGGTGTGTTCCTAATCATGTTGCTCTGGTGTTGTACAAAACGCAAAATAAATATATATAAGTAAAACAAACTCAGTATCGTTCCCATCTCAACTTGCTTTATCGCCACACATGGACCGCAACACCGGCCAGACATCCAGAACCAGGGCCTCTCCAGTCTAGTCCACGGATCCTGTTGCTCGGGCCGCACTTAGAGGGGCACCTCCGCATTGTTAAAACCGTACAGAACGAAGTTGCACAGCAGTTGGGTTGTGTAAACGTTGGCCGGGACCATTGCCTGGGACGGACGGTAAAAATCAGGGCGCATTAGGAGATTAGGAAAGCTTGTTTGAGTGCAATAAGAAACAAACAAAAATGTTCTGCATACGAAATGATCGTGAAAGTCGAGGTAAGCGGGGGATAAATCCAGCCTGTGAAGGAATTGGGGCAGATGAGCTAATTGTGTCTTTGACGCGCGTTGTTACAGAGGAGGCTGGCAAGCTCCCCACTGTGGGAAAATGGGTTGCCCTTTCTTTTGTAAATTAATGATGGTTAACATTTAATCTCCGCTCCAAACAATACTGTCATGTCTAACTTAGGGACACTGGGGACATTTCACAAACCGACTGACATTTGTTAGGTTGTGAAATCCTCCCTGTGGTGCTTCATGTCTACAGGACTCAGTTAGAATTCTGTAAAAAGCCCAGCATAACCGAAACTTACAAAAAAACACAGCACTCTCTTTGCCTATCAGTGTATCTGTTTTTGACACCATGTTCAAATCAAACTACCAAACTTAGCCAATTGTTCCAACTTGCGGCGTTAGAAGACATCTTGTTAAAGACAGGTGTTTTGAAATCTTTCCTGATACTTCCTGGTGCTTAAGTACAGATGTTATATTGCTTACCCTCTCCCCTGCCTTTGTTGACAGTAAAAGGTTGTTTTTTTTTCCTGGTAAAGGGATGAGAATTGGCATACATCTTTAACTCCAGTGAGAAATAAAATTGCAGCGTATGTAAAACATTTGGCCTTCAGGACTGATTGATTTGTAAAACTGTTTATCTAGGGGAAATGTAATCCTTTAAAGCTTAATATGTGCAAGAAATAGACTGAAAGCCACAATAAAATCCTCAAAGAAGTAGATATGTCAGATAATCAGACAAACACAAAGGGTGAGGCCTAGGTAACTTAAAGCTTGGAAATACCACCGACTCACAGTAAAATATCGTCTTACTGACCGCTCCTCAGTAATGTGCAATAAATGGGATGTGCAATAACAGAACCAAGAAATAAAAAAATGTGAAAACATCTGATCTAAACGCATGTCACAAACCGTTACATTGAAATTAACCAGACAAGGAAGGCATTTGCAGAGGGGTGAGGGGCACGTGGGTGTGGTGCTACACGTGTTTCAGGCTTCGTATTTATTGAGAGATGGTTGTTGCATTTTACTGGCCGTCCGAAAAGACGGGGGAAGCAAAACCAGCGTTTCTCCTTTCCTTAGAATTCCACGCGTCCCCCTTCATTGGTCTTTGGCGGCGGAGGTTAGGTGAAGTCCTTGGACACGGCCTCGATGAAGTTGGGCGCGGACATGAGGATGGTGAAGGTGCAGATGATGGAGAAGAGTGAGAAGGCCACCAGGCAGAGTCTGTCCACCACCGCCGCCGCGAACTTCCACTCGCTGCCGATGGCCTCGCCCTCGTCCTGGTCCCGGAAGCGCCGGGCGATGTACTGCACCTCCTCCAGGATCCTGGCAATCTCTGGGACGTGATCAGACAGGGTCCGGGGCACCTCCTGGTCCTCGGAGGGGGAGCAGGTGACCCGCCCGCACGTCAGGCCCGAATCGCTGCTCGCCGGGCAGCAGGGAGCGTCCACGGAGTGATAGCTGAAGTAGATGTTCATGTTGCCGTTGCTGCTGCTAGCCGCTTGCCCGGGGACGGCGCTCATCTCCAGGCTGCTGGTGCTGGTGCGGTGCCGCCCAGAGGGCCCGTATTTGTAGCCCACCAGTTTCCGCTCCTCGCCCGGCTGCTTCATGCGCAGGAACCAGGCGCACCAGTTCAGCAGGACCACCCGCACCTGGGGCCAGGAAGTAATCACAGGTGAGGGGCAGAGACCGCCTTATGGAACATATACGGGAGACGGAAGATCGGTTTCTCGCTTGTCTTAGCAGGTAGCTATGGACCGTGCCGATGTCTAATAGTACATTGCTGTCAAACGTCATTACAGCTATCAGTACAGAACAATAACAAAAATACAACCATTCTATAAACTCCAAATAAGCTTTTAGAAGAGATTAGTTTCCTGTAATGTGAAGAAGGTTTTGTCAATAACTCCAATTGTTGTTTTAGCATTAGCTTGAGCTACGAGTGTATTCTATCTGTGTACTTTTTAATAACGATCCTTTATTTATGCTTTTTGTACCCTGTTACCGTGTGGGGTTAGGGTGCGCATGGGTTCATTTCCCTGCAGGAAAAACTAAACTGCCACAGAGAAAATAAAACTGGAGGGCTCAGACACTGGTTGGGATTTTGTCGTTATTTTTTATAAAACAGATAATATAACACATGTGGTGTATAGTCATCATCAGGGAGCTGCCTGATTCATTGTCCACTTTATATTTCACATCTGTAGCTGATTACATTCAGCGTTTTCTCCACTGTCTTGCTTCACACATCAATACAGCGATGTGACAGTATGTGCCGTTAGCAGTCAAGAACATTACAGTTATTTCTTCATAACAATTGGTTAGCATTCAGGTATTTTATTTCCAGGTTAGGCTGGACCTTCACAATTGGTCACATGTGTGTGAAATATACCTTTTTGAAATGAACAACTTCCCCTCTCAGATTCTACATGCCCCTAGGTTTGTGCTTGCTCTACCCGAAATGATTTTCAGACCCAGGAGCACAGCCTAATACGCCCAGACACCATTATCTCCTCCTGTCATCCTATTCCTTTCCCTGGGTATACCCTGTCATAACACACCAGTCAAACAGGACCAGTGCTTGTATTCAAGATGACTTCCCTAAGAACTCACCGGGCGTCAGGGAGATGTGCAGCGGAGTGTAATGTATGTGAATAAGGAGTCATTAAATCTGTGTCTTTCTTTGGGTTTATGTGTCAGAGGGATGAAAATAGGTCGGGAGGGTGGGTTTCCTGCTTACTATTCTATCCATGTGAGAGCAGCCTGTGAAATGACTCAAGATCTCATTTTTCCTCAGCTATCTCTGTAGATGAGGATCATTTATTTGGAACGTTTTCGATGCTGCACTTTACAGCATGGGGTTTTCCTTCTTAAAAGTGCTTTCTTTATTAACATTCTCAGGCAGAATACATTTCGCACATAATCACATATCTACACACAAAACAAAAACAAAACAAAAAAACAAATTATAAAGACCAAAACATGTCTTTTATAAGTCGCATATACAAGGTTTTCCTTCTTTCCTATGCCAAGCTAAGCAACGAGGGCGCAGTGTATGTGATCTCTGTCGGTGAATTCGGCTTACAGCGGAGAGGGTGCAGAGGGTGAAATCCCTGAGAGGGCTGGTTACACGCGGATGGGCGAACCTGAGCCTCCGAGCTCCCTGTGAAGGTTACTTTAACGGGAGCTCCCTGTGAATGTCACTTTAACGGGAGCTAACTGTGAATGTTATTTTAACGGGAGCACCCTGTGAATGTTACTTTAACGGGAGCTCCCTGTGAGTGTTACTTTAACGGGAGCTAACTGTGAATGTTACTTTAACGCGAGCTCCCTATGAATGTTACTTTAACGCGAGCTCCCTGTGAATGTTACTTTAACGCGAGCTCCCTGTGAATGTTACTTTAACGCGAGCTCCCTGCGAATGTTACTTTAACGCGAGCTCCCTGCGGTCATTCCTCAAGACAGCTGCATGCGACGGGGAAGCAAGTAGAGTGAACTCTAGTTTCCCCCTGCGGTGGTTTATCCCCGTCATTTTTTTTTTTTTATAATGTAGCGACAGTTTTAAATGCCGTCCTTTGGGGGATGTCTAAACATAACAGCTGTCGGACTGATAGATGTGGACATGAAACAACAAGGATAACAGAATAGGCAAATATATATACCTTCCA
>JAOVYW010006005.1:0-11836 GCA_025775045.1 Hiodon tergisus
TCATGTGAACCGAGAGCCACAACCAAGATAAACATGCTGCATTATGGGACTCAAAAGCCGCAGTCAGCATTACCCCATTAATGACCAATACAACCAACAGATCATTTGCCGTTAGCATCCATTAGAGCAGTCCCGGAAGCTAGAGGGTCAGCACTTTGAGTCTCGTCCACCAGAGGGACCTTCACTATTTTTGGTGATGACAGCATCACCGGATCTCAACGTGTTGTCATCGGTGATTTTCCGCCCAATTATGAAGGTTTTTTTTTTAATGAACGAACTGGCTTTTGTGGTAATTTGACATTGGTGCAAAAAAACTGGCTAAAATTGCATTTAACTACACTTAACCTGCACAGGCACATTGACCGAAGGCCACCAGCTGCCATTGGCGCAGCAGCTTTCCGAACCACCCAATCAGAACGACTCAAGTCAAACGGTGCCGGCTCACCTGTGTGAGACCGTAAGTGCTTGTTGAGCTCTCCAGAGGACATGAAACCCTTCCCACACACCAGGCACAGGTAGGGCGTCTCCCCTACAGAAGGGCGATCGGTTACTGGTGCAGCAGGGGTACGTGACGCATTGGCCAAGCAAGAGCAATAACATAATGAGTAAAATATTAGTGTTTGTTTTGTGACACCATATTCTCCAGAATGGTTGATTACTTACAGTTAAAGGTTAGTAGAGATTAAGCATACTTAATGAATGGCCTATAATTTTACTTCTTTTACATGGGCTTGTACATTATACTTTAATTATACCTAAATTATAGGCAAACAATTTAACAACTAATATAATTTGGTGTATTTCCAAATATATCCTGTATTTTAACAATCAAAAATATTTCACCATATTTCATTTCTCATTCTCGGGTATCACGCCAGTGACAGAAATCGTGCATCGCCATGGTTATATAATTTTTTTTTATAAACACACAACTCGATGTGAATATAACACGGTATAACGGTCACAGCACGAGGCACCTAAACATGAATTATAAAAGGATTACAGGCGCTGTCGCGTCTCAGCGCGCCCCGGGTTGCACGTTGTACAGGCTACCTGTGTGTTTCCTGGAGTGGGTGATGAGGGAGCTGGAGACGGCGAAGGCCTTTCCGCAGGTGTCGCAGACGTACGGCTTCTCGCCCGTGTGCCGGCGCATGTGGTAGGTCAGGGTGCTGGCCTGGGCAAAGCACTTTCCGCAGCGGTCGCACTCGTACGGCTTCTCGCCGCTGTGCTTCCTGCCAGCAGGGCGGCAGTAGAGTGCGAAAATTAAACGTCTTAAGACCGAAGGGAAGCAGACTGTTGGAATTCTGATTGAAGCCATTTTAGCGGGGTGGGGGACTAAACTAGTTCTACGACAGACTAGCATCTTGTTATTGGTTTTATTAATGTTTTTGCCTACTTAATCAAAAACATTTTCTTTACTTAATTTATTACTGTTAGCTCAGTTATTCCAAAGGAAAAGAAAAACGCAAAAGGTGTGATGACCGGACAGGACAGGGGCTCACCTGGTGTGTATTTTAAAGTTGCTGGAGGTGGCGAACTGCAGCCCGCAGACGTCGCACTTGTACGGCTTCTCTTCGCCGTGGTGCATTCGACAGTGGAAGACCAGCTGGCACTTCTGGGCAAAGCCCTTCTCGCACAGGGTGCACTGGTACGGTTTCTCCCCTTTAACGCACAACGCAAAGCGTCTGACACGAGCTACGGCCACGACGGGGCTGCCGCACCACAGAACTTTAACCGCCCCCAGAGCCAGAAAACCGCCGGCTATGCCAATCCATCGACGGGATTAGGTGGAGAAGAAGACGCGATCGAGGCAAGCAGACCTGAAGACACGTTAGCTTTGCTGAAAGAGGACAGGTATGACTCTGCATGCAACAATACCAACTCCGACACAGCGGCTAAACCACTAGCTGGCCTAGAGAGCGAGGACGGGCCCGGCGCCTGCCTCACCTGTGTGGGTCCGGACGTGCGTCTTCAGCTGGTTGCCCTGCCTGAAGGCCCTGCCGCAGAGCTGGCACTCATACGGCTTCACCCCCTTGTGGATGCGCATGTGTCGCCGCAGGCTGCTGGACTCGGAGAAGGTCTTCCCGCAGGTGCTGCAGACCGGCTTCATCTTGGCCTGGCGCTGCTCCTCCTCCTCCTCCTGCTCCTCCTCCTCCTCCTCCTCGCCGTCCTCGTCCGCGGACGCCGCGCGGGTGCAGTTCTCCTTCAGCCTGCTTCTTTTCCTGGCGCTCCTCCTCCTCCTCCCCCGCCCTCTCTTTGCGGGAGGTTTCCGTGGGGACCTGCGCCGCTCCGGCAGCTCCTTTATGTCGCCGGCGTTGCACGCGACGGCGGGATCCTCCTCTGTCTGAACAGCGGGGACGTCCGTCGCCTTGTTGCTGGCATCGGTGAACGCCTCCGATGACGGGCTCTGAGCCACTCTGGCTCTCTGCCGCCTTGTCCCCCTCAGTGGGACGGTAACGCTTTCAGGCTTGGGCCTGGGCTTCCTGCCTCTCTTTGCCCTGGTTTGAGGTGCCTGTTTGGGGAGCACTGGGGTCTCCGCCTCAGCTGTCTCCGATATCATGTGCTCAGTCCCCTCTGGTTCCAAGGGACTGTTGACGCCCGGGCCGGGTGGGTTGAGAGCAATCTCCACTCCCTCTTCGTCACTTGCTACCTTCACCTCTGTGCAGGCCGTGTTGGCCTCCCCCAGGAGCAGGCTACACAGGGTGAGGACTTCCTCCATCTTCAGGTACGTGGCCGCTCTGCAGATTTCTGTTACATTGTCACTGGAGGAAATAAATAAATAAATAAATAAATAAAGACTTTGGAAATCACCCTGCAGCACTGCTTAAGGAGGAAATGGTACACGGTGTGAAAAATCCAGTCAGTGTATATAATCTAATACAGATGGTCATATCTATCTCCAAGAAACATGGCATAACTTAACGCTCCTAAGCAGAACCATTATGTCAATAAACAGAGAGAAAAAAAAGTTCCATCATGAGATTTACCTCTAACGCTGCTACTTTATCTATTAACGTTGTAAGTTATATAATCACTTTGTGTTACTGAATAAGCGAACTGAGAATTAAGCATGCGCGTTTGAACACCTGTCAATGTTAAGGTCCCCGGTGTATACGTAGTTCAGAAGCTTTTCGAATACTCCTTCGTTCACCAGTTCGGGGTCCAGTGACGCGGTGACGCCCTCTGCCACAGGGGTCCCGCAGTGGGAACCGAAGTATTCGCTGAATGCGGCGAGGACGTTGCGATGGGCTCGAAATTGCGACTGGCCTATCGTGACAGTGCAATCGCACAGGAAGCCCCTCTCGCGCTGTTTTCTCAGCTGATCGAGAAGTTGCTCGCCGTGAAGAAGAGGCGGCATGATGAAGACGTTTTAACTTTGCAAACCTACAAAGGTGACACGTTTTCAGACATGCGATATGACATGTGACATAAACAACCGTTTAAGCAGTAAGTGCACGGAATTAGAAAAACTTTTACAGCTCTCCATAGCAGAGCAGCATTTGTATTTTAAGTAAGAAATTACATATACGTTTGGCTATGATAAATATTATATTGCGAGGATAAATCCTTGTTAGGCTTAAATCACAAATCAGATTAGCAAAAACAAATAAATAATTGGGCTTCACATTATAACTGGCTGTTTTGCAAATCAAACCCCTTTCAGATCTGTGGTTTTATTGAAAACCTCCTTCAAGGTTGCAATTTTATTAATAGTTATAGCAGATAAAAGCGCATTTGGTACCGCTCGTCTTTTTAAGCGCTTAAATTCAAACATAGAACCGGATCCACACTTATAGGTACTATCCAACTTGCATATCTGTATTTAATATTAGAAGTCTCGCGATCAGAACGCCCGACAAAGGGCTCTTATTTCGAAAGGACGCATTGGATAATGGTGGAGAAGTTACAAAACAGTAACTGAGGAACAGAAATGATACACATTAGAACTTAAAGTAACTTATGGTGTCTACAAAATACTAAAATAACGCTAAATTTGGTAAGACGTTTGTAACATGACGATACCTCTTTTAATTCCCTGCTTTCTCATTCAGCCATTTTCCAACTACGTCAGACAACCAACGTTTAACCCTTTGGTGCTGGATAGACGTAATTTCCGGTTTTTCTCTACTAATGCTCAAGGATTGTGGAACATTGCCCCTCACAGGCCATTTATCGGCACCTGGCAAATAGCAGCGAGCCTGGTCCATGTGTGTCAAATTTATTTTTATTTGTTAAATAACATCTTACAATTGTGTAATAGAAGAGGACTCAGTGAGCCCCCCTTCTTAAAACAAAACAAATTAGGCTAAGTTCTTTTTAAAATAACAAACAAAAAAAAATTCAAATAAAAAGGAAAAAAAAATACATGCAAAACTACCAGAAAGCCATATTATTATTTCTCATGTTCACACACGCTAACACAAATATGAATCAGGGGTAAAACATTTTTTTAAAAGGTGCTCTGGGTCCCCCCTGTGGACAAAATGCGCTAGGCCACACAGGCAGGCAGGCAGGCAGGCAGGCAGGCCACACAGGCAGGCAGCCAGGCAGGCAGAACGGGTCAATGACTGAGCTACATAGGAGGGAGGCCGTCGTGATGGATGGAAAAGTACGGCTGGAACAAGTTCCAGGACGTGCCCCAGAGGATATCTGAGCAGTTGAGGCCCGGATTGTCACAGTAGGTTGACAACATGACGCCAAGCAGAACCAAGGAGCACGCGCCTGTGGCGTGTGCCACTCTCTTTAGACTCTCATAGCCTGCTTGCCACCAGCTGTCAGACAGTAAGAGGGAAGGGAGAACACAGAATCATATTAATAAGTAAGTATAAAAAGTATAAATGTAACATTTAAATATGGCTGACTTAAATAAACAATACCTTTTTTTCATAGCACACGGGACACGGGCCAATACCACCATCTTCTTATCCGCATCCTCTTCCTCGTCGAAGGGTTCTTCCTGGGAAATGGATAGTGTCCACATTTCACTCGACCAGCAGGAGAGACTGTATGACTTTATGTTCACTCCCAAAAGGTTCAGCACAAACTGGACTGATGAGCAGCAACTGGTTTTTTTTTTTTAAAGTCTTTGATTCAAGGGTTTATAAAGGTCCAGTCACAAACAATGAGTGCAATTTGAAGTTACATCTAGATATTTAACCGTGACAAGCCGGAGAGATCAGAGCTAATTTGTTAAAAATAAATCAATGATTAAAAACAATTAAACCCCTGGATTGTGCACCCCTGGTTGTTTGGCAGATAGGGGGAAAGATTACTGCAGGGAGAAGGACGCACCTCAATCCAGATGTGTGGTACCAGTCCCAGTTCTTCACAGAGAGACATGCAGCGTGGAGCAGCAGAGACAGACCCGCCCAAGGTCTGGAAACCTCCATCGCTCCCATTGCTGCCAACAGGGTCGCAAAAGGACGGGAATATTCCCAGTAAATTTCAAAGATTTCCATCTAAACTTATGGGAATCTATAACTGGGAATTTCCGATCACATACAAACCCTATAAAATTATGAACAACTAATTATGCTAAAATTGTCTTTGTTGTGAATATTTTGGGGCCAAACTAGTGGCAGTAGTGATATTGTTTCAGAATATTATTTTTGTATCGTCAAATTAATATCATTAGTTTCTCTCACTGCTGTCTTGGGTCTAAAACGTGGTGAGGTAATCGTTACTTTTTTTTATCAAGAAGCTGTGTTGTGAGTGGTTGGTGAGGGAGTAGATCTGAGCCTAGATCAGTCCACCCAGGTTACATGGACACCGTGAGACTCTTGATACTTGAGACTGACGGCCTACAGGTCAGCAGAGGTTGCTGCAGTATATCAGGAGGGTTCATTATAGTGGAGTTCTGGACTGAACACTGGACTGCTGTGATGACATCACCCCCCGGGAGTCAAGATAAGAGTTTGATTGGTTTTTTCGGGTTTGAGCCCCAAGCAGTGCACAGTCATATGATCATGGCATTTAACAAATATAAGTAAAGTTTTTCAGCATGTTACTTTTACATGTGGAGTTCAGCTTTAGGGGATTGTCTCTCCTTAAAGAATACATCACTACCGTTCCATACATTAAAGTTTCAGCCAGCTGGTCTTCCAGGGTCTTCACCTTCTCTCTCAGATCCTCAATAGAGAAAAAGAACAACATTCTTCATCCAAGACCATTGATCAACCATTTCTTTTCTTTTATTATTTTATTATTTTTTAACTTCTCTACCTTTTTGAAAATTGCTTAGTACCTGTGCAATAGACGAGTATTCAGACATGGAGTTTTCCAGCTCTTCAATTACAAAAACTTTCTGAAATGAATAACAGTAACAACATCATTCAATAATAATTAATAATATTTAACATATTTTTGCACACACGTGTGTGCGCGCACGCAATTTACCTTCCGGATAAGTTCGTCCTTTTGGTCAAGCGCCAATCTAGTTTCTTCCATTTGTTTCTTAAAACAGAGGAAACAAAAGCAACATCAACAGACAATGAGGGATTTCATTTAACTACAACTTTATCCACTGTTGCTCATGAATCACCAGTAAAGTATCCCACACAAAACAGGAACAATCTGTCTCCAACACAGGGGAGACAAACAATCCAAGCCTGACAGACCACTGCCACTGTTATAGGAGGATTTTAAAATGGCAATTCAATTCAACTGCAATTACATCCCTTATATGTGTATACTGTGTTAGTCACGTTACAAACAGAAATGTATAAACGTAGAAATGTCCATACAAAATGCAAACTCTTTCTAGTATGTAGTGTATGTAGTAAATGTTTTTGTACTACACAGAAAGTCAGTATGTAGTATTTATGTATTTTGTGTGTGTGTTACATAAAATTACACATGATTTTCAACGCATGACTCCTGCAACGTATCATGCTTGGTGATCAAACGGCTTCCTGCCTCAAAAAACACCCCACAATTCAAGCTTTTATTTCTACCTCAAAAAACAAAAAAGGTTATACGGTAAGCTGGGCAGGATCACCTGTAAATCTTGTAGGAGAGAATTGAGATTCTTAATCATCTTCTTGTTTATTTCTCTCTCTGGCAAAATAATTGACACCTGTAAAATGAAATGCATGTCATGTAATCATCATGTTAACTTCATGTAATCAGTGTGCATGCAATTTTAACTCATAACATAAAAAATTAAATCAAAAATCAAAAGTAAGAAATAAATACCTCACTGGCAAAGCCGTCAATCTGTTCCTTCAGTGTCTCATTTTCTTTTTCCTGATATGATTTAAAATAAAAGGGAAACAAAACTTAAATACCATGAAAGTATTTCAAAGGAAACTTCATTTAAAATAAATCAAATAATAAAGCTAAAGATATATATTTTTTCAAAAGATAACCCCAGCAATTTGGAATGACTTTCGTGTCCCGTCTACCGCCATGAACCCGGCAACCACGTACGGGAGAATGATGCAGATTAACTCCGCCCACCCACGCACCCTCAAGCCCACCCGAGGAGAGGCACGACCCTCCTGACAGCAGAGAACATCCCTTCCGAGACCTCCCACCCCCCCTCCTGAGAAGGTTGCTGTCAATAGGATGCTATCACAGAACAGTTATGTATCACAGATCTCAGTTCCTAAATATATCCTGTGACAATAGAAACAACCCAGCATTGTCACGCAACAGAAAACTGGTCTGGCCAGCTTCCATGGTGTTACTCCAGCCCAGCTTGTTACAGACACAGTTTGCCAAACCTACCAGTTGTTTAACCGTGGCCTGGAGCGCGGCCTTAGCCTTCTCCTGTTCGGCCAACGACCCACGCATCTCATCCAACTCATCCAACAGCTGATCAGCATCCTGAATGGACTGTTTCATACTTCACAACACAAAAACGTTTTAACAATAGCATCTTTTTTTCCCCTCCATCCAAACATTGAGCATAAATCCTGCTACACAATATAAAGTCTGTACCACAGCAGTTCAAATATGATATTTAATGTTTTAACTAAAAAAAAAATTACGAGCGAAATTAAACCACATAGTGAGTTAACCATGAATAAATGAAGGTCATCACCCTCTGATCTGGTTCCTCAGGACTGCGTTTTCGGAGCGCAGGATAGCATTGGAGTCCTCAGTCACGTCCACAGACTTCTGCAGGTCGGAGTTAATTTTCTTCAGGCAGCTCTTGGAGTGCACAAGTTCAGCGATTACATCGTCTTTATCTTCCACAGCTCTTTAGGGGAAAAATAAAACACTGCGTTAACACATGAAAATGTAAAAAAAAGGAAAAAGTAATATCAATTTAAGTGATTTAACTAAATGAATCGAATAAAATGTTGTTCTATTAAAAAACTTTTTTTTTTTAATACCCTCGGATAAAAAACTAAATAGCTCAAAGAGACAGGGACTGTAATCTGTTTGAAATGTAATGCATCTAAATAGCAACAATTTCATTGTCTATTATCTTTTGAAAATATATCATATTCTCCACCGTATATACAAAAATAGACTATAACTTGTAGCATATTATTTTATCAGAATGATATCCACCCACTTACATGTCAGATGAGTCTAAAACGCATTCCTCCTCTGTTCCATCAGCTTGCAGCAATTTACCCTCTAAAGAAATAAATAAATAAAAAACAAGGAAAAAGTTGAAAAATAAAGAACATAATGAAAAATTGTCTTTAAAAAACACCACTAAGAAAGATATACCAGAGGCAACGTGCATTTAGTATTAATACTACTACCTATTACACGATTTATGGCACTAAACTTAATAAGTGTAAATGTGTAAATTGTAAAAAGCACATACCTTCATCTCTGTAGAAATTTCTCATGTTATCCCACGATCTAAAACAGAGATGGGCACTGAATCAGTTGTATTAGAGGGGTATACTCTATGGTGGGGGTCGCTCAACCTTTTTGTTTGCGCCCAAAGGCCATATGCTGCAGGCAAGTCCGACAAGAAACCCACATTTCTAAAACTGAGTTGTGTGATATATACCAAACTAATAAAAAAATAACATTATTATTGTTTTTTTGGTATTTACTTTTGTCTGAATTTGTGGATTCCAGATTTTCTCAAGCTAAATTAGTTTTCACTTCCAATCACATGGGTTTTGTTATTTAGTTCTCTAGTCACCTGAGTTGTTCTGTACTACCATACGAAGCTCTCCATCGTTGTCCTTCCCCTTGAACAAACAGAAAGAAAAAAACTCAATCACCCTGAGAAATTATCCGCAAGTTTCACTACCTAAGAACTATCACGCGAAACCAGCAAATTTGACCGCAAGAACCGATTAAGTGCCATATTAAATAACAACCACAAAAAGTCGAATCCGCAGTTAACCCAAATGATCTACTTGCCATTTGACTTTTGGAGACTCGACGTTGGTGTAACGAGTAATCTGCCTTCGTCCTCCCACAGACTAGCCCCGGTACCCCCTGGAAGCCAGCTGCGCGGCACTGAGTTATCTTCATCTATTGAACTTCCCGACCGATGTGCCACCAGAGTCGATAGGTCCGGCACCGAGTAAGCAGTAGGTTCTGGCGTTTCGTGGCTAACGCCCAGCCGATAAAGGTGGACATTGTCATTGGGAATCGAGAAACTTCTCCGTAACATTACCTCAGATTTTTGCCAGCTTTGCTATGCTATGAAAATCACTCCTACAAAAAATACAGTCTGATGGTTATGTTAGATATGATTAAACTTTAATGAAGCGGGTCTGCCACCAAACTGAACTACATTGTCAACGCTTTTGGTAGTAGCCCGTTTATTTGGTATTATTTGTTAGATATTTATCACATAGCCATGTTCAAAAAACACTCGTTTTACCTTTACACTCGGTGACATAAGCTACGAAACTAGAATTATTTTGACATTCTAAATAAAAACAATCCTTTGTGACGTAATTCTGACTAATTTGTAACTTAGCTGTGTTGTGCGTTTAGCTGCTAAATTAGCAACGATTAATAGTTCACTTAATATAGTAACTTATAAAAATAGACTAGCCAAAAATAACCATGAATTGCTGAAAATAAACACGAAACTCATGTTCTTCTTGAAGAAACCCTAGTTAAAACACATTAAATTTTTTACTTATAGAAAATGTGTCGAATTTTTTCACCCTCACGCAGGAAATTACATTAACAGTTATATTTCTGAGCCCGCGCTCAGCACCCATAACATTTAAATATTTTGATTGACATTTAGGGACCGACTGAGGTTGTGACGATTCTCGGGTACGGCGGTGCAACTTGTGTAGTGTAAGTTTTTGTAAAAAAAAAAAAAAATGCCGGGGTTCGGGTTTGGACCGGGTCTGCTACAAAAATATATACAGTAGGGGCAGAGCCTGGCGGCTCTATACGCTCACTAAGCAAGTTGCGTAGGGACCCGGCTCCCCCTCGAAAATGGTTTACAAGGCTCACGGGTCAGGTAGGAGGGTCCCTTAGCAGAATTTTGCTTAGGGCCCCAGGGAGGTCAGGACGGCTCTGAGTAAGGGAGACTGGTACTGGTTGTCATGCTTTTCACACATTCCAATATGTTTGCATCCACTATATACAGCTGCATTAAATACACAATGAAAGAACAATCTCTCATGTGCAAATGCATACCATTTACATCACTTCTTAATTCAGCATGGATTTATAAATGGTTAAATAGACTGTGTGCGCTTGTGATATAAGTCTTTGTTTCAATTTACATAGTAAGAACATTCATTTTTTTTTGAATGCTTTTCTGGCATTACCACAAAGTTTTACAAAAAGATCCATATGTATTTTTTGTGACGCTGGACTGAACTATTATTTGAACACAATCGTGGGTCTTATTTGACATTTTTCACAGTTTTGGGCATAGACTGTTTGGAATTCCTGGGGCGCAAGCTTCAGGAGTTTTTGGCAGCGGTAATGTGACAACCAACGCCAAAATGCATGGGACAACCTAACGCAACCACGCTTTGTTCATTTTATGCTAACCTCCTGAAATTTCAGTTCAAGTATCAAAAGATGGCCGAATCCATCCTCCATTTGACCCCAATGCTTCTAGCTCAGTGTTTTCAGAGAAATACAAAAACGGTTGACCCCAGATGAAGAGGTTGGACATTTCTGTAGGTAGTTACTAATTTGGTTGTTATGAGCTGTGTGACAACCAGCCCCGGTGGCTTCTACTTCCAAATAGTTAGTTGTTGAGCAAATAATATGCTGTAAAGCTGTTATTAGGTAAATGCTGTGAAATATTTAGTCATTAAAACTTTTTATGATATAAAGTGAAAAATGAGCCGGGTAAAATATGGCCTGAACATTTTTGACTACGACGTGAAGAGAAATATAGGTTATAGGAATGAGCAAATCTTATTTTATATATATATATATATTTCACAATTCTATCTAATTTGACAGTGAATGTGAAATAAATCAGCAACCTATCACCCAATTACTGTAATTAAGACACGAATTCGTGTTCATTAATCCAAAATAACGTTACAATTAAAACGTAAACATTTTACTTTTTATATACGAAATAATTTGGGCCAAACAAGCAAGAAAAACACGTTAACGGAAAAGTAGAGGATAAATTGTTTTATAACATTAACCCTGGAATGTCACATGATTTCAAATTGCTGAATCACCCGCTTCAATTTATACAACGCGCAGTGACTCAACCAAGCCCAGTAGGACGGTCTTCGCAGTGACTTCCAGTTAAACTGATTCCTAATAAACACTGCTGATTCGCTCTCGCAGCAGACTTCACGTCGGCATAAACGCGGCGCTCCGCACAGTCGCTAGACTGCACTGAGGTAGGAAACACATTTTCAACAAATATCCTGCTTTCCACACAACAGTTGTAAAACTAAAACATGTA
>JAOVYW010006011.1:0-11693 GCA_025775045.1 Hiodon tergisus
GCTGTGAAATGTCCTCGTTAGGAGAGTACTCCACACTACAGCGTGCTGTGAAATGTCCTCGTTAGGAGAGTACTCCACACTACAGCGCGCTGTGAAATGTTCTTGTTAGGACAGAACTCCACACTACAGCGTGCTGTGAAATGTCCTCGTTAGGAGAGTACTCCACACTACAGCGTGCTGTGAAATGTTCTTGTTAGGACAGAACTCCACACTACAGCGTGCTGTGAAATGTCCTCGTTAGGAGAGTACTCCACACTACAGCGTGCTGTGAAATAGCCACGCAGCTCGTTTACAGTTGGTTTTTATTGATTCGTTTATTTCTCGTATGAACACACAGTGTAATGGGGCTAGTTTGAAAACTGTCCTCGCAGCCAGTGACTGCGCTCGTTTTTTAAACTCTCAGCTTCTGGCTATGGTTTTAATGGCTCGTACCCGTTCTGTGCTCATGGCCCTGTAAGCATCCTGTGCAGGTGACGAACCTTGCGTGCCGCCTGGTGCACGCGAGCCGATTTCCCACAATGCAACCCGGCCCCGGGACGGCAGTTTAGCCTCCGGTGGGCTGAGATGCCGATTTGAGGCGTTTGTCAGTTTTCAGCTCTGTCTTCATGACAACCCTGTGTTTGAGGGACCTCTTGTGAAAAGAATGTTTGCACTGGCCATTCGATATATTTAAACTTGAGCACCAGCTAAGATTCTCCACAGAAAAGAAAGTTAGGTTCGAAGCCAAATGTTCTTTTCTCAAGTTGATCCTGTTAGTGTGAATGGAAAGAAAATTGCAGGGTTTTTTAATAGGGAACAGGGGCAGTAAAGAAATACTTAATTTTGGCCTGTCTGTTAGATACACATTTGTATTTTCATACCCCTAGAGTTGAGCCTTGCTTTTCTTCACTTTTAGAACTGTTCCTTCTTTCTGCGTCCTTACAGAAGGGTGGGTATGCTTCACGCTGAGCCCCGGTGCCCCCCCGTGGCGCTAAACGGGGAGAGTGACAGAGACAGAGTGGGGAGGCGTGAAGGCTAACCTTGTGCCGGTGAGGGGGGGGCTTTGATGGCGTTCGGCGGTGGGGAAGATGTGAGCGGTCCCTGGGCAGCTGCTAATATTTCGGCCCTCTGAGGGGCTTTTCATCTCCAAGGAGAAAGGGAAGCTAAGTGGGCTTTTTTTTTTCAAATTCCGGCGCGTTAACTCGAGGAGCCCAGAGTGCGAGGGTACTTCACACGCTGCATGTGGCTCTGCCTCTCCCGCTGCAGCGTTGAGCTTAAGCGGCTGAAATAAGCCACGGGGCGCCGCGCAGATCTCCGTCCTGTTTTCTTCCAAGAACGGGTCAAACGGCCAGCGAATGCAAGGCCCACCATTCAGAGTCACGACCCGCCAGCCGCCAGCCTCTCGTCTGCCTCGTTCCCGTGGGGAAATATCTGACAGTAAGCCTGGCGCGAGGATTCAGGAGCGGTGGAGTTTGTTCAGGAGTTGGCTGAAGAGAGCCGCCATATATTTTCTGTAATTCCTTTCCCATTAAAAATGCTCCAGGCAAGCGGGTGGTCCATTTGTTTCGTTTTCCAGTAATAAACGCAGGGTACCGGAGATTAATTCAGCGTAATCACAGTGCGAGGCCCAATTCCTTCTGTAACCCTATAAAACAGTCTTGGTTTCGAAGTTGCGTTCATTTACATGTTCCATCAAGCATTGGGGTTTAAAAAAAAAAAAAAGTGTTATGAACTGACTGAAAAGAAGTAAGATAAGGACCCTTGGTTGTGACTTGCAGTACATTTTCTTCTGCGCTGCCTCAAAGGGGGCAAAAAAGCCCAGTAAGAATGAAAGTTTCTCCTTCATCTGTCTTGTGTACGTCTGGTCGGAGCTGGGCGCCAGCGGCCCCCAACCGGAGGGACAGCTGTTGGCCTCGCACACTAGCCCGCCAGGCAACCTCTCGGGCCAGATGCGTTGTGATGTCACCGGGCCAGGGGAGCGGGTGGGGGGATGTCAGCAAGGCTCACGTTAGCGCGGTGCGCTGGTGTGGAAAGGAGACGCGACGCAGTCGGGCCGTTACAGAGGAGCGTGTTCCAGACAGTGAGGCAGAGGCCGCGACAACCTCTGAGTCGCTGGAAATCTGGCCCTCGGCGCCGCTTTGCCACCCGGTCGAGGTTTTTTGCGACCGCAAGGGCGCCGGGGCCGGTGGGACGGTGTTTGCCGGCGCGCCCGCCCGGAGCGTGAGTTATGGTCTGTCGCGCTCAAGCTGTCGGCGAGCACAACTGGGGGGACCGCTGGGCCCAGCATCCAACAGAAGGGTGGGACTTTACCGCAGCTTTCAAACCCGTGTGGAAGATTTCATATTGTCTGCGTCACTCTGTCAGGGCGCTGCTGATGCAAGAGGCAGGGAATGGCCTAGAGTTTCCCTGTCTGCTTGATCAGCAGACGTCCGTAGGCTGTGATGTATGTACTAAAGTAGTCCTCACAGCCAGCTGTAGTAGCGATTGCGTGGACACACGTACATGCAGTGGATTTTGTGCTTTTGAAGCGGTCCCCTGGCGCAGGGATTTGTATGACCCCTCGCGTACGTCTGCTGCGTCCCTCACTGCCGAGAGCTTACATTTTACTGGGCTGTGTACGTCTGTCTGCTGGGACCCCCTTCGTTCCCTCTTAAGTCGAGGCCAACTGAATAAAAGCCTTGATTTAATTTGGGCGTAAAATCGCCCTTCGAATGGTGTAGCTTCCAATTACCTTCGCAGCGTGAACGAGTCTCCCGCCTCCATTGACTGAGCCGTTGCCACGGTTTCGCCCGCTGTGGAGCCCTCGGTCTTGGTCTCGTTGGGAGGTTAAAGCGGGATTCCTGCAGTGGGTCGCGGGGAGGGGAACCGGCCGTCCCTCCCAGATGTGTACCGGTGCGCAGCGGTCTGCCAGCTGTCTTCCTGGGAAGATGAATTCCGTTACCGCTGTTGCACGCCAGCCAGACCGTGCCGCTCTGACACCGCAGAACCCAGCCTCAGCTCTTCACGTTGAGTGGACTGTTGGGTAGCGGACCGCGGTGTCGCCGGTATTCCGGATTGACAGTTTCAGCTCCAGGCAGGATCTGCAGTAGACGGGCACCCCCTGTACAGGCCTTTACATTTTCGAGGATGATGGATTTTTTTTGCCATGGACTGATTGACAGGTGGTGGTACCAGGGAAGAGCTGCTCTATAATGGAGGTGCTGGTCAGGGGGTCTCTGGCAGCACTTTCAGGATCCATGAATAGTTCTTACCATAGTTTGTCAGGATGTGTGTAGGGCTTTCTTTTGTCAGAAATGCTTTGCAAGGATTTTCAATTCCACAGCAATCTTTGGATTGTTTTGCTGACCGGGGCATGTCCTCAAGTTAGCCAACGGCAGTCGGACCCACACACTGTGAGGTAACACCCGAGTCGGACCCACACACTGTGAGGTAACACCCGAGTCGGACCCACACACTGTGAGGTAACACCCGAGAGGAATTGTTTGCTTTTAATGGAGGGAGGGCTAAACTCCTGAAGTCTGGCTTTTCTGGGCTTTCGGGCGTGGCCAACCCCACTCTAGCCCATTGCATGGATCCCTGTGTTACCTGCTCCATGTTGTACACAGCGCTGCGCTATTTACTCCGTTCAACTGACATCTAGCCAACGCGGATCCAATCTGAGCGGTGATTTTACACTTCGTTCCTCCCGACTCTCTCCCAACGAGAAGCACTCTGCCCGCACCCTTCACATCAGAGCGGGACCCAGATGCTGACATCTTGCAGACTGGCTCCCAGCTCGTGAAAGAGAGCGGGCGAGAGAGAGAGAGAGAAAGAGCGGGGAAGGAACAGCGTTCTGCTTTCTGCCGCTCTGTTGCACTGATGCAACTCCCGCCTCCTTTTGCTCGTTGACTCCTCTCCTCTTCCCCCTTTGGAGGCGCAGAGAAGGGGGGCCTCGAATGTGAGGAGCCCACCGGGCCTCAAGAGGGAGCGATCAACCTGGAGAAGGGGCCTTCTCTTCGGTGACGGGGGTCCGTCAGAGCCCCTGTACCTGCGCCCTCCCATCGAGCTGCTTTACATTAACATCAGACCCAGAGCGCGGGGAGGAGAGGGCCTTGTTATCTCCATCATCATTAACACATTCACACTCCATTATGCATTATGGAGTGGGATTGGACATTGATCATTGCCCTTGTAGGAATATCTTTCTTCATTTTCCAAATTTAGTTTTTTTCTTTTCCCTCGATGATGTTCTCAGTCGTTAAAACATTTGATTATACCCAGAGTAAAATATTATTATGTACGGCCTTATCCTAAAACATGGTGCTGCCGTTATTTATCTTTTATTTATATATGTGTGTGCGTGCAGTCTACTGTAAAACGAGTTATATCATTCATGTGATCACGTAAGTTATTTTTATTTTTAGATTTTCATTAATAAACCTGTTTTTCAGTAAAATGGGCATTTCTTCACAAGGTCATGTCGTAATTGAAAGCATTCATTTCTGTGCCAGTATCGGATCAAAACAAAAAACACTTGTTCAGCATATTGTTTATTTTAGCTGTATTGTTTAAATATCAGGTGTTTAAATATATAATGCAGAACAAAATCGGCTAGCTTTAATAGTTTCGGCATTGAGTGGTGTTTATTGGCTGTACGTGCTCAGGAATAACTATAGGGGATCTAGCCACAGTATAACTGCTACAAGCTAGCATAGGTTCACTGTCTAAGCACTTTAGGCTAGCAAGCTAGCATAGGTTCACCGTCTAAGCACTTTAGGCTAGCGAGCTAGTCTAGATTCACCGTCTAAGCACTTTAGGCTAGCAAGCTAGCATAGGTTCCTTGTCTAAGCACTTTAGGCTAGCAAGCTAGTAGGGGTTTAGCCCTTCAGTGATGCAGTTTTCTTCCTCTTTACCAGAAGACCGTTTCCCAACTCCAGGCTCTGCCTTATAACACCGCGGCGACCTTGAAATCGACTTGACAAGACAGTCTAGGCTTTGCGACACAAATCCCAATTTTGTCTTTTCCATCTCCAAAAAAAGTTCTCCAGAATTAGGAATACCCTGGCACCGTTCTCGCTCAAACCGAGTAAACGCTGCTCCAGGAAACTTCTCGTTTTGTGGTCCTTGCAGATTTCTCCCACCCCCCGCCCCCATTGCTGACGGTGGAAATTGTTAGCACCTGGAAATTGTTAACACCATCAAATGAGGGATTACAGCATTTCACCTCCAGACACCACCTCGGGATTTATTTGGTGCTGTTGAGTGTCCCGTGGGATTCTCCATCACCCAGTTTTATGACACGCTCCCTTAATCCGGGGTGGCTAACTACCCCGCTCTGCCGATGTTCGGCAGGTGGTCCCGCGCTGATCTTCCAAGACGGTCTTTAACTCTGGCTCATTAGATGTTTGTTCTATGCTGCTCCTCTGAAGATTGCTGGTCAATTCTAAACCGCAGTCCGTGCAGTTCTGGGTTATGCTCTTCCTGTTTGATTCGGCGTGTTGAATAACCGACGCCGGCATCAGAATGCAGTCTTGGTGATGTCATGCCCCACTTGCCACTGCTCCTCTTGTTGGGCCTGGATAAGCATCGAGCGTGTTCGTTCACGGGAGGGAGGGAGGAGGGGCGTGAGACCGCGAGGCTTCCCGCCGGTGGTTTGGGTTGGGTATGTGTGCTGTAATGGGTGGGTGGAGAGCAGGGTTTAAATGCTGTTTTACTTCATCTTAATATCTGAAGAGATGGCGTGTGACAAAGAATATCGTCCAACTGAACTGGGATTTACATGGTCAGACTACCCCCTCCTGCCTAGCCGGTACACTTCGGTTTCACCCCATTTTATTGTGCAGGTCTCTTGTCTTCTTGGTGCTTTGACCCTTCGTGTATCTCTGGTATGTTACCTGCACGTAAAATCAGCCTCCACTGTGCGATGAGAATGGGGTTGTGCGCCTTCTTGACACTTTGCCCCCTGGTGGCCTGGAGGTGCTGTTTTCCTGAGAAATTTGGGGAAAACAGGCTGTTTTTTGGCATCTCTCCTTTGTGTTACGTTCACGTTCACCGTGTTCAATTACCTCATTCGGCGGGTTAAATTGCCTCATCACCTGCGCCAAATCACCCGGCGCACAGAGGTGATGTGCTTATCCCACGGTCAAAGTCACTTGAGTGGAACGTGGTCAGACATGAACGATCGATTAATCAAAGGGACGCTTGACACCCTTTTAAGTTTTTTTTTTTTTTGTCCAAAACTTTCAGAAATAGATTGAGTTTGTGATGTTCACCGACTGTGTGTGTGTGTGTGTATTCAGATGTGCGTGTGTGTGTTCCTCTGCCTTATGAGTGGCTACATCTGTAGTAAAAGCTTCACTAAGAAGCCTGGCTTTGCAAAAGAAAGCATTGAATTGCATCAACCGTTGAGTATTAATGTTTCCCTCTCTTTGAAAAAAGGGCTAAACAAATCTAATTAAAATGTAAAATTGAAACATGATCACTTAACGATAACGGGTGGGTTGTGTGTTTTTTTTCTCGGCGTTGAGGAAATTGTTTTCTGGCGGAATGACGGCTGCGGGGGTGATTGAATTATTTGGTGGGGGCAGATCATTCTCCCTCTTATTATCTAGTTCCGCTCGTCTATGGCGTTCTCGAGAAGGCAGCTGGCTTCCATCTCCCTTCCCCCGCCCACCGTTCCGGCCCGGGACGCGGGTAATTGCCCTCCCTCTCCGATTCCTCAGCCACGGCGCTCGGACCTCACCGGACCCTCGCTCGGACCATCTTAATCAGGGCAGTCGGCGCGTGTGCTCCAACCAAGTCTTGGGAATCCCTCACGTTAATCAGGAAAATATTTCACTGCGATTGAGCGAGATAAATCGATACCGTTATTTATTCTACTAGATTGTACTACGTTAGCTGGGTACAGACAAACCCTTTCCCTTCTCTGGAACATGTTTTAGTTTTCTCCTACGGCCTTGATATTATGAAAACGTATAAAATGTTTATTAATTAATGATTGGCTGCACAACAGTCAGATTTTGCTGAATTGAGCAAACGCATGTTGGTAGAGGACGTGATTTATATAATGTTGCTGTATGTTTGGACGTTGTAGAGGGCGTGTTGTTACAGAGCTCCGTTGGTGGCGATTGCATGGACCTGTGGGTGGATGCTGCATACATTGTGCTGTCGTTGTAATGTTTGACGAAACACCAGTACACTTGCCTATATAGATGCTTGAATGCAAACAGACCACCAGACCTGTGCATTTTGGCTGTTTCCCTGCAGGGTCTTCAGAGCAGAATGAAGCCGTGCTCTGTTAGGTTAAATAAAATATAAATGTAACTTGATTGATCTAATGTGCGCTGGCTGCCGTTTATTTAAATTTTTTTCTTCCTTTGGGTGACTGACAGCGGTGGGCATAATTGTCAGTACAAGAAAGCGATTATTAGCATGAATCCCCTGCCAAAGCAAGGTGCAGAGACCATCTCCACGCTGTCAAAGTAATGCATCGCACCCCACTCCCCCGGAGCTGTGTATCGGTGCCTTTGAGTTCCCGCGAATACGTTTGCTTGTCAGACGCCTCCCCCACCCACACCCATTACGCCTGATAACGCCGAACGTGTGAGCCCCGTCCCTAACCTCCGATAGCCCGGACCTTTCACCGCCCAATCTCGATTCGGTTAAAAGTGGCTCCTCGTGATTCGCTCTGTTTCTCCCCCGGCCCCCCACGCGCGTACACCTCCCCCTTTTGACTGCCAAAACCGTGGTTTTCCGACAAGGATAATCTTCACTTGGCGGATTATGACGTTATCCCGTAGTCATCACTTTTCGTCAGCTTAGCTCATATTAGCCAGCACCCCGCGGCTTAGTGATTTCAGCCTTGTATCTGGGTTCAAAAGGAACACAGGAGATTTGCGCAACAGTTCAGTCGTAAGTAGGCTGAAGGAGTATGGTGATCGCTCAGAATGCCTGCTCCGCGGGGCTCAGCGTCCAATCGGCACTGAGCACGCAACCCGCGCGCTAATGCCCTTTCAAGTAAAATAAATGTTCCCCGGAGTTGTGGACACACCGGTAAAATTTTTCATTCAGACTTCATCCTCTTCTAGTGGCGATTTAAGAATGTAATATTCATGAATCGTTTGAAAATTTCTGAGGTGATGTGCAATGTGTTTGTTTAAATACATGCGAAGCCAGTGTAAATTCCAGAATGAACCCGGGGAAAAAAACCTAATCGTTTCATCTTCGCTTGGGTCCATTCAAACGCGGTTTGGACGACGGCGAGTGTGCAGGTGGTTTTTCGTTTAATTTCCGAAACCCGTTACTGCTTCTGAACGCGCCCTTGCCGCACACAGAACACACTCGCAGGGTGTAACTGCGGCGGAGGAAATCAGGCCTACTCTTTGAGTAACGTTCTGCCGTTTTCAGGGCGTTGGGCCGAAAAAGGTCAGTGTCTCTTTGTTTCACGTGCAAGCCTTTCACCTCTGCCACACCAAACGCGCTGGGTCCTGCTGACGGACCTGTTGCTTGTAAATACTTTACTTCTGCTGGTTAATGTTGAAGAAATCTTTCTCCTACAAAAGAAATGAGTTTAGAAAATTCTTTACAAACATCGTTTGAAGCGCTTGCAGATTTGGTCCCCCTGATTTTATCCCCCCTTTTTTTGGTTTGCCGTCTGGCTTTTCCATGTGTCTTAACGAAATGTCCAATGCTGATACCTAACCATCATTTCCTGTACTTTCTTAAATCGGTTGATGACCCCTCTCTCTATCTGACCAATGGTTGTATATGTTGGAAATTTTTTAAGAACTAGACCAGAGTGAGCTGGTGTGTTCAGCTAAACGAAGTGAGTTACACAGTGCGTAATAATTGAATATTTAAATGCGTTTGTGAAAAGGGAAAGAATCTTTAAAAAACGTACTGTGTTCCAGGTTGCTACGGCGTTGACGGGGAGAGTGACTCCATCATGAGCTCAGCTTCGGAGAACTCCACAGAGCCCTGGTTCTGCGACGCCTGTAAAAACGGGGTCACGCCCAGCTGCGAGCTCTGCCCCAATCAGGACGGGATCTTCAAGGAGACGGACGCTGGAAGGTGGGCCCCTTTTTGGGAATGATAAACTGTTCAATAAATGTCATTTTTCAATTACGTAGTCGGTTAAGATTCTGTAACTATACTTTCACTGGCAAACACGCAGTGGCTTTGTCCTCGTGCTTTGTTTTAATGCATTCAGTGCTATTCAGAAACTCTGAAGAAAGAGAGTTTTACCAGTGAAGTGGAGATAATCAGGGTTTTCCCGGCCCGACCCGTCTCGTCAGAACCGCCGCCACAGGCACGCACCTGGAGAGGGAGAGGGAGAGACGCGGGGGCCGCGTGAAGCGTGGAGACTCCAGTCACGTTATCTCTGATGGCATTCCTCAGCCAGCCTGCACCCAAATTTAATACTTCACTAGAGCATGAAAAACACAGCAAATTAAAGAGCCTGGCCAAAGCTTTGTCGGAGATGGATATCTTTATGTCGGACTGCAGACTCCCTTCCTCACTGTCTCTGCATTCCCAATTGCGTTACGCTGAGTGATGGCTTTAAGGCCTGTCGGAACCGCCGTCTCAGTATTAATTTTGGTAAAGTGATAAAAAAAAAAGTCTTAGCGTATCTATGTTGATGTCAGTTTTATGTATGGAAAATGCATAACTGCGTGTGTGTGTGTGTGTGTTTGAGAAAATATAGTTATATAGTGTGCCTTGCAGAAGTATTCGCCCCCTTCCGTGGTTTTAAGGTTTTGTTGTCTCAGCTTGCGATTGAGATACTTTTGAGTATGCATGAATGTGTCTGGTCTACGCAAATTACTCTGCGCGCGCGCGCACACACACACACACACACACATATATATTTATAGTACCTAAGTAACTCCTTACGAAAGAACTGATGACTGCATTGCGTGAGCATTTAGCCCATTTGCTATGGCAAACCTAAATAGGTTCAGGTTCTAAAAGTGATGTTGACAGATGACAAAGCTGGTTAAACGGCCTCTGTCTGTGTGCAGTAACGTTGGTTCCACGTGCTTTCACCATAAATAGACCTGTCTTTCTGAGGTCCCTCGCTCAGGCAGTGAGTTTCCAGCCGAGTTTCAACCGTGAAACTTTTCAGTGAATTTCTCAACCATGAAAACCGCGGCGCTTTCAAGACAACGTAGAATTGCACAACTGCACATACCTTTGAGCACAGTCAAGCTGATCTCTGAGCAGTGGAAGGTGCCTCGCGTCACCCGCACACTGCCTGGGTCAGGCTGTTCCTCCAAACCCAGCCACCTGGTGAAGGAGGGAACTGCCTGGGATTCTCTCCGTTCAGACGACCGTGACGGAGATTCCCAGTTTAATGGCTGAGATCGGTGTAGATGCCAGATTCCACAATATTCCAGCAGGCCTATATCTCCCAGTGGCAAAAAGTAAACCACTCCAACATGTCTAATCCTTTATGGATTTTGAGAAAAGAATTAAAATGATTCTTTTAGACAGATCGGATTTGTATTTTACGCATGTGCTTTCTATGACCGCAAACGCACACGCGCACGATTTCTGCATACTTTTACGTGTAAGCTTTATAAGACCACAAACGCGCACGCTTTCTGCATACTTTTACGTGTACGCTTTATAAGACCACAAACGCGCATGCTTTCTGCATACTTTTACGTGTACGCTTTATAAGACCACAAACGCGCACGCTTTCTGCATACTTTTACGTGTACGCTTTATAAGACCACAAACGCGTACGCTTTATAAGACCACAAACGCGTACGCTTTCTGCATACTTTTCCATAAATGTGGCCCAGTGTCCTTGAGTGGCTCTGTCAAATTCCTGGCTTGAATCCTATTCAGAATTGGTGGTAAAATTGTCCATATGCCACCCCCTGCCAACCTGTCAGATCTTGAAAATTCGCCAGGAAGAATTGGCAAAAATTTCTCCTTGCTAGTGTGCGAAGTTGATCGAGACCATTAGTGTTTATTTAGAGCGTTCATGTTCTGAATAACAGTACAAAAATAAAGTGTAGGTGTTTATAATTCAACAAAACGGCACGGCTGGAAGGTTGTGAATACTTTTGTGAGGCATTGTACTGTCATTATGCCATTTGCCCAACTTGGTCCACCCTACCCCTGTCCTAACCCTAACTCTAACCCTTGCCCTCCTAACCCTTATAACCCTAGGTGGGTCCATGTGGTGTGCGCACTCTATGTCCCCGGCGTGGCTTTCGGCGACATCGATAAACTGCGCCCCGTGACGCTCACCGAGATGAACTACTCCAAGTACGGTGCCAAGGCGAGTAGCCCCTGCCAGCTGTGCTCGTGAACTCACACTCCAGCTGAAAAGCAAGTCCGCTTTCTTAACCGATCGCTAACCTGTGGGAACCGGTCCGCTCGGGAACGGGCGGAAACGAGTCTGCTCGGGAACCGGTCCACTCACTAACCTGTGGGAACCGGTCCGCTCGGGAACGGGCGGAAACGAGTCTGCTCGGGAACCGGTCCACTCACTAACCTGTGGGAACCGGTCCGCTCGGGAACGGGCGGAAACGAGTCCGCTCGGGAACCGGTCCACTCACTAACCTGTGGGAACCGGTCCGCTCGGGAACAGGCGGAAACGAGTCCGCTCGGGGACCGGTCCGCTCAGGAACAGGCGGAAACGAGTCTGCTCGGGAACCGGTCCACTCACTAACCTGTGGGAACCGGTCCGCTCGGGAACAGGCGGAAACGAGTCCGCTCGGGGA
>JAOVYW010006012.1:7508-43490 GCA_025775045.1 Hiodon tergisus
ATCTGAAGTTTTACTAAAATTGGAGTAAACCAGTGAAAAGACCAGTGGTAGAGGACTGATAATAGCAAAAAGTTTGAAGAAACTAGCTGTATTGCTTAACAATGAATTGCACCAATCCCACCTTGTTTTATTTTCCAGAACTATAGGCTCATCATGGCCAGCTTACCAGAAACACTGCTGTACCAAAAATAATTTAAAAGTCGGGATATTCGGTATAAAGCAAATATCCAGCGCAGCAGTGGGCATTTCCCATGGACGTTGTTTCCAAAAACAATTTTGAAGCAAATACATCTGAGGAACACAGTGGGCCAAACCTCCCTCCATTGGAAGCATTGGAAACAAGACACTTTCAGACAAAAAAAGGAACATTTTAAATGAGAACATAAACCTTGAGTCAAACTGTGTAAAGTTTATCTTACTTTGTTAAGAATGTGATGAATGATAGTTTTGGATGAGCCCTGTGTTTAGAATCAAATCAAAACTGCCAGTTGCCACAGGGCTTTCTTTTTCTAATCCGCTGACTGGATTGGACTTGTTGCCAGGCCTCCATATATCAAATCTATATTGATTTGTCTTTTAAAAATCTCTTATATTACACAAGAGGTGATAGTGAGTTTGTTTACGTCCGGGTGGGATCTGAAAGAAGGAAAGTAATGTAATTTCTCATTTGGAAAAAAAAGCAAACTTTTACTGATAGATACATTAAAGGGTTTGCATGTGTTTGTTTGTGTATTTATATGTAGCACAAATAAACATTTTGACATAAAGCAGGAGGAAAAATTATTCGCACTTTTTAGAAAAAATTAAAAAAAAAATAACAGAAAAAAATTCAGACTTCATGAGTAACTTCTGTGATGTCACTCCTCTGCTGCATTATTAATCCCACAGTGTCCTTCTATTGTAATTTCAGTGATAAGAGGATGCTGTCTATGCACTTAAAACAGGCTCTTGTTAACTGTGATTGACAGGCCTATGAATAAGGGGAAGTGTAGAAACGAAGTGCAGTGGTTCATACCATCGACTTCATCTGGATTTACACGCGTCTCTTCCTCCTGTTTTCATTCTCTTCACTTTTAAATATTCTCTGGGGAAATGGAAGTACCTGTTCTAGTGTTAACATTATCTTCAACTGTCCTCTCGCAGAACAGACTGAGACTTACTCTACATTAACATTTAATGAGTGCTGCACCTTACGATGCAGAGTGTAGACATTCTTTTAGTGTAGACTAGCTACACTAGACTAGATATCAGCCAGCAGAGGTCTTCATTTCAGTGCAGCTTATAATCATACTTAACTTCCTGGTGGCTTGTTATGGAACTGAAGAGTAGTAGAAGTTTGGATCCCTTGAGGTATTGTACAAACTGTACATCAATAACATGCATTCGATCGTTGCTAGTTAGCATGTATTTAAATAAAAACAAAAACAAACTCTGCTGGAAATGTGATGCACAATTGAATACCAACATCAAACAATACAACTTGGAAAGGACATAAACAGTTTTTTGAATGCCAGAAATTCTAACTTGGCTCACTGGCAAGTGAGTTTGTTGGCTAGGTAGAAATTAAGAAGCAATGTGGCTTGCCAGATATCAAAAAAAGTTAACTATGTAAACTATGTAATTGCAAGCATGGTTAAAGTTTGATTTTTTCAATACCCACGCAACCATCTGCGTAGAGGTCTAAAGGCAGGGGCGGTGTAGTTACTGTATAGTGTGAATGTGGGGTAAAAGATATCTTTGGGACCAAAATATTGTCTGGTAAAAGTAAAAATGATTGAGGTGCAAATAACAATCTTAACTCCAATTTTTTATTCAAAGCATGACTGAAGACAGGAAATTCAGGTTTAATGTGAAGAGGTAGGCGTTTAAGATTAATTTGATTACAGAAATTCTGTCTCTATATTCTACCCTAATTTAGCATCTCCTCTTGCTCCCCAACTCAGTTTTCTTGTGTTTTGTTACCATAGAGACGCAGCAGCGTTTGGCAGTAATTGAAAACAGTTAAATAATTCATTGTTTGGTCACAGGGACTCCAACATGTTGAACTGGTTTATTTTTGCAGTAAATTTGAAGAGGAAAAAAAAGAAATAACCCCAGTATGCCCAAAATGTCAGCAGACAAGGGAAGTATCTGCGTTCCACAGTAACCCTCTCCCCTGACTACCTCTTCGCCTCACTGCCAGCTTCATCTATCCCAGCTGTTCGAATACTGGAAGAAACAGTAACATTTGCTGGAGTTTTCCTTTTTGTTTTGATGATTTCCAGACTGCTTTTTTGACTCAGTTTGACTTTTTTTTTTAAACTGAACTTTATAAAATGTGCATTATTAGACTAAAACATTTTAATATAAAAAATTGTAATTTGTTTAAATTTCCATAGAAGCATTAACTAAGAATTCAACATTAATTCGTTGGATGACTGCGATGAATAAATGGATATATATATTTTTTTAATAGCCGACCATCAGGCCAAATGAATTCAAGTACAGCAGTGTCATTCCAAAGATATCCCGTTTGTCCGCATAATAGTTAACAGAATACAGTGATGCATCAACATGGGTACAATTTCAGAAATCTGGTAGTATTAAAAAAAATATTAACAACCATTTCTTGATTGTCAATTAATTAAAGTTACACACATATTAAGATAAAGCTTAATCTGTTCTTAGCAAGGTTTGTACATTTATATTATTTATATTCCCACAGTTTCTATTACAATCTATTCTTTATGTACTAAGAAATATGCACCCAAGAGTCTCCTTCAGGCTCTATTTAACATAGATTATTGTCAACAGAATGATTGGGTTAATTATTCATTTGAGTGGTATGATTATGTATTGATGCTTTGTAATTCCTGTTAGAGAAGAAACTTAAAATAGGGTAAAAAATCTGATAAAAACAGCATTAAAAAAGAAGGGTGAATATTTATAAAGAGCTTGACTGTCTCAGTGGCTGGAAGAGAGTACATGACAATGACAAGGCATATTCCATGAACACAATGTGAAAATGTGATCAGATAAATTTCCAACAGATGGAGCCTTGATGGTTAGACTTCTGACAACACGTGCCGTGAGATCACCTCTTCGAAGGACCGGTTTAGAAAGAGCTTTCAAACAAGTCGGTTTTCTCAAAGACCGATGATGATCCACATCAGTTGTTGAAGCGTGTGCACTGCCAAAGAAGGCTTTTATCTTCAGACAGATCCAGTACGTGATTTCCCCCAGACTAAATTTAGATGTCCAGTACACATTGAAACAGTGTTTAGAAGAGTGTTAGGGCAACCCAGATGGTGCCTTGTTTGCAGGTATATTGAGATTAATAAAAGGTCCAGTTAAAAGAACAGATGGGCCAAGGGAATGGAAGTAGCCGAAGAGTCAGGGGAATGAAGTTGGATTCAATTAGAGTTTTAATGGGAGCCACCACAGCACAGTTTGCGTTTCAGAACCAAACATGAGACCGAGTTTCCTGGAAATTTTCCAATCTCTCCAATGCCGCCATCTATCATCATGGTAGTTCATGAAAAAAAATACTGGATGCATTTTATGTACAAAAGCAGAACAGGAAACATCGCCATCTGTGTGGAACTCAAGGGTTAAGGTAATGTTCAGATCCCAGCCATATTACCAGAAAATATTTTCTTTCCTACAAAATAAAAAATTACAGCATATCCCCCAGCTTCCTCCCTATACTTCAATTTCAGTCGTCTAAATACAGACAAACTGCAGAGCATAGGTGTAAAATTGACGCCCCCAACCCAACATTTACCCCAGTCATAAACAATTATTCACCCTTGGACTTTCTCCATATTTTATGGCTTTGACTTTTTAAAAAGCCACTCCAGTGTGTCTTTGGGTTTATGTTTTGGGGTCCCAGGTCTCATGCAGACTGCAGCAGGAATTCTTTGTAATTTGTTACATCCATTTTGATTTCTATGTTCACAATCTCTTCAGGCCCTGATTCTGAGAAGCCTCTCCACAGCACAACGCTGGCACTAGCATGCTTCATGGTAGGGATGGTGTTCTTGGGATGGCGTGCTGAATTAGATTTCCACATTTTGTTGAGGGTATTTTGAGTTGGCTGCTTTCTTCAGAAGAGGAGAAGGTTGTGCTGTCTTTAAGAGTGGGTGTAATACACATTTATGTAATAGCTGAACACTAAAAAGGGGGAGTAATGAATTAAAAGGGTGAGAAAGGAAAAGTTTAAATGCATTAAGTTTGCATTCAGATCCAAATTAAAACCAACAATCGGAAACAAGGCCATGCTTATTTCAGGTATGCTCACAAAAGTTTACTATTTCCTGCCTGTGTATTCCTATTAACCTTTTTTCCTTTTTATAAGGGATTATCCCATTATCAGGGAAATAGAATGAGAAAATCAAAAAGAGAAAGATGTTAACAATAACAAAATAACAATCAATCAAGCCTAAAAGAAATGGGGCGCTGCCTGCTTCTCTCACAGCTAAAGTTAGTACTAAGACATTCTCTGTTATGCTCAAGGCCAGCTTCATCTTAGGAATGTGTTATAAATAATCTTTTTTACTGCCTCGGGTAAGTCTTCAATGATATACCTCTTGTCGCTATTACATCTTTAAAATGTGTACTTTCTCGTTTCCATCTTGTGTTTTCTGCCCACTGAACCAGCATAGAACTTCCTTGTGTCACAAACTACGGCATTCTATTGGCAGAGAGCATACCTAGGGTTAAATTAGGACGTTCTCGTAATATTTGATTTAACCAATGTGAGAAGCTCATGGGAACGCCCCTGGAACTCTTCCGTGTGCGCTTTATAGTAGTGATAAAATGCTTCATTCGTCAGATCTGAGCTGCAAAACCTTTTTTTTTCCAAAGATTGCAAGGTACAAATTTGTAAATTTCTAAATAATTTTAGAACAGGAAAATCACACTGGAATCACCCTCATTGGGCCAGGAACAATACCAGCTCTGCTCTGGAATTACATTGGGGCAATGCCTTTTTGGACAGAATTACAAAAGATCAGTTATCCAGAGAGAGTGTAATTTCTCTACGCAGGTATCCAGCTCACATCTGAAATTTCCCTTCTCTGGATTCAGGCTGCCAAGTGCACGGACATGACCCCTGACCCAATAAGTATTCGACAAGAGTAATTTCCAGCTGCAAAAAGCCCTCCATCCTAGCCAAAACTCAGCTTATAACTTTTTTCTCGAGAAAATACTTTTTTTTTAAAAGCCAATGATAGCTTTTCAAGAATCTTTATGTCTGAATAAGGCTTAACAGAAGCAACGCCGTTGTCTGCATTTCCCATGGCCCACAACCATAACTGTGGCAGAAGGAACTTTTAAATGATATTTTTCTAATTTTTAAATGCTATTGAAAATTAACATTCATTTTAAAGACTCAAATAATATCATATACATTTTTTTGCAAGTGAAATTCATAATAATACTTGTCAGCAACAGATATCTTTACACAATTGGTGCAAAATGCACTTCTCTGGCGACACCATGGACTTCAAAGCCAAGCCTTGGGTTTTTTGTGTGCTTTTTAAAAAACCCTATTAACCCTGTTACCTTGTGTACCTTTTTAAGACACATGCTGGAATGACGGAGAGCTGCAACAGCTCAATGTAAATTCTGTTTTCCCTCACATGTGAGTGCGGAGCAACATTTTGGTCATATGCACAGAAGACGACCATAGCTCGACGAGTCTTACAGCACAATCAAGGAATATGTCTAAATTGAATACTAACACCTGATGGGCAATATACACTGTTTACAATATCGTCAATTTGCAGATACTTAAGTACTGCTGCGTCCCTGCAGATCCTGTCATCTGTCAGTGTTTGTTAACCAAAGAACTCTTTTCTTGGATTTGACTGGTCTTATCAAACTGAATCCTGGTTAAGCTGTTTATTGTACAATGGCAGTGTGCCGAACCGGTTTCCACGAAGGCATATGTAACACCATATTCTAAAAATTTAACAAGACTCAAGGAAAATAATGTTTGTATTTGAGAGACGGAGAGACACACAAGTGCCTCATATTTCCCCCAACATTAAAGTATTAAAGTAAACCAGCTCAGGGTTGTGGTGGTACAGTGGTACAATTGACTGAATATAACAGGGCATTCCAATCTTACTGTGAGGATGCTATATTAGTATATCAAAAAGGACATGGGATACATTGCAAAAATGTTATAGCTCTTCTTTATTCATTTTTGAAGATCCTAAAGGCACACATGTTTCACAGGTTTACTGTTTTGAGGAGTTTGAGAAAATTACGCATGGAGCTAGACATTCGTTTGGCTTTCATCCCCTGTGGTTCAGAAGTCCCTGGATAAGCATAAATCAACCCAAGTTTTTTCCTTTTTTGAATCATGTTTACAATTTGACAATACAGGTGCCTTGTGGTGTGAAAAAGTCACAGATAATGGTTCCTTTGTGTGTTTTGCAGTCATTCTGAGCTTGGTAAGAGTCATACTCTCATACTATTTCTTGTTTCTCTGTGGGCCAAAGGTTGCTAGGCTATAAGGCATAGTCTCTGGAAATTCATACCAAGGGGGGTTTCCCCTCTGCTATTATAGTTATTTTGGTCATGCACATTTCTTAGACGTGAAGTATCTGTTGGACCCCATCTGGCCTGAAAGCAGTGTCTCGTCTGTTGAAAAACAGGGGCCTGCCATTTCCACTTCAGCCTGCCGATGTTTGTTCCAGCTTCAGCTATTTTTGTCTATCTCATTCTAGTTCCAAAAGCGTGTGGAGAATAATAACAAGGTGTAAATATCAGACAGAAAGCAGACCAACCAGGCGAAAATTTATAAAAAATGCCCAACTTCAGGTTTTAAATATATAGCCATTGAAACCCAGCTTAGATGTCCTAAGGTTAAGTGCCAGATGATTACACCACATTATTAGTTAGAACTTGTCCTGCTCTTTCTTGCTCATGCAACCTTTATGTTAAGTTAGTACTGAGATGTACCCATTAAGGGTATCAGGTAATTTTTTGACAGAAACATGCACCAACATTCATCCTTTTTTTTTTTACATTGCTCAGTGTTTAAAGAAAGACGACAAATGGGGTCTCCACAGAATCCACAGAAATCATTTGATACGGGAGATGAATAAGAGGGGAGGCAGAGCAGCAGGTTTAACTTGCAGATGATCTTATTCTGTTTTTCAGATCCAGCTGCCTCTGTAACCCATGCCCTGTCTGTTTTGGACAAATTCCATGGGTACAAACTCAAAACTGTGTTTCTTCCCTATTATTTCAGTGGTGGTTTAAAGCCAGTTTACTATCCTTCAGTATTACTGATGGAAAATGTACTACCTCTGTCATTAGCAAGGTGTATTCATTATTTTTTAGTTATGTTATCTATTCTTTTTCAGTTGATTCTGGTGTTTGTTCCTAAATCTTGCATTAAAACCCTTTACTCAGCCCTCTCTTCATTTCAAAACTGAAGCGGCTTAGTCAGTAAAGGTGCTCACCTGAGCACAGACTGGGATTTGTCGATTGTGACTCGGAAAGCCCAGTGGCAGCACACCATTGGCAGAGTTGAGATTGGTGATGTCGGCAGGGGTCATAAAATCTCATTTCAGCTTCCTGGGCAAAATGAGGCTTGCATTGCCATTGAGAAGGACATTCCTCTCCGCCAATCAGCGCTGAACCTTTCTTCCAGCCTATTTAGCCTGCAGCCTAAGTAGCCTAGAGCGTAAAATAAAAGGGGGGGGGGGGGGTGGCTTGACGGCGACTGGGATTGCAAGATTGAGTTGTAATGCATGTGGCTTTTCCCAATATTTTGATGGCAAACAAATCACATTCATGTCAATGCATGGAAACTCTGTTTTACTTTTCTCTATAAGGAGTGCTTTAATTTTTCTCTAACTATAGTGCAAGGCTATTGGGTGGTGTGGAAACAGTGGTGGAAACAGAGGGATTTCACTATCTCGTTGGTAGCAAAAATCCCAGGGAGCAAAAAATAAGAAAAATGTAGATGTAGATCCATATACAGAAAAATAAATACAAAAAAATATTGATAAACGGAACTTAAATTAAACTGTTGTTGCGATCCTGAAGCCTCAAGACAGGTCATAAGCCATTTAGTTATGCCTTTGGCTCTGGAGAACGGTCTTTGAATATTTTTACACAGTAGAACGTGTGGAAAATAAGCATTGATGAAACCTATAAAAGAGATTGCTGATATTTTGTATGTTAAGTTACCGCTAAGATGATTGAGTCCAACGAGTTTCCTCTTCGCTCCTTATAAAATCAGTTTGATGAATGAATGCCGCACTATCGATCCTCAGAATATTTTCCATTACTGCGAATGCAAGCCAAACCTCCTAATAATACGTTTGTATATGCAGACGGAGCCACCAACCACTGGCCACATTACATTTCGATCCCGGAACTATTTTTTATTGTTTTCAATAAAATCATAACCTCACAGATCGCTGTGTTGAGCAATTATTTAACATGCAAGTGTTGTTCATATACACCACCGCTGTAGGAACGTGCAAACTCCACAACAGAAGTGCAATAGATCCATTAAGTAAATGGGAGCAAAGAGAATCTCCGGTACAGTTAGTGCATCTTTGACAAATATTTATCAAATATTGTTCCCTGCATTGCTTATACTCTAGGGACTATGGTACATCTTCCCTTCAGTCTTCAGTTCCATCTGAATGAGCACAGCATGTGATAATTACCATGGCAATGGGTGAGGTTTTGAAATCTATTCCTTTCCATTTATTGTGAAAATGTATTCACTGGAAGCGTGTCTGCTTGTTTGACGTTATTTCTATTTTATTTACAAAGGCAAACGGTGTCTAATTTGACATGCAAGTTAAATTCTCTGAATTTTGGTCTGTGTCTAAAATGAGACGTTGTAGAGCAGGACTGCTGGTGGCAGTGAGAAGCATGGCTTTGACGTCTGAGCTGCAGAAATCAACTAGAATGGGGAGTACAGACACAGTCTGGAGGGAGGAGAGAGACTTAGTGCAGTCTGATGCGAGGATGTAGAGGAGGCTGCAGTAACTTCCCTGCGGCTGATACAATTTTAGGCAGGTACACAGAGGGAGCACAGGAAGAAGTTGGAGACAACTAGGCACAGGCAACGTGTAAACTAGGGACTGTGGTATCTGATGTACTCTATGTTTCCACCAGTGCAATAAATCTACATGTTCACATTTAAAACAAAGTATACATATTTCTCCCCAGACATGCATGCCATACTTTTCCATCTCTGCTGCTGTTTACCCACTGTAACAGCCCATAGCTCTCTTCCCAACCTACCAACGAATCACACGCTTGCTATGAAGCAACTCAGATGGAGCTTTCCTTTAAGGTGTAGCAGAGAATCACAGTCCTGTGCCACTACAGTTCTCTGGACCCGTAGCCAAGCCCATTCGGCTGATCACATGCCTACATCCTCAAAATCACCTGTTCTCCTTTACAGCCCTGCATCGATTGTTGGAATGTGGAGCGTTGCACAACAGCATCAGACTGAATTGAAAAATGGTTAGGTTGGGTTGGTGGTGGGAATGATGAAATACCCTTCTGCCCTAAAGGCAGGGCAGCTGCTTTAGAGAGAAGTGCCTGGCCTTCTTGTAGATCAGAACAACCAAGGCGACTCTCCAGGAAAACATCAGCGGTCTTCATTTCTCCCTGGATGGCTCTCAGCTCAATGTGCAGGCATGGTGGGAGAGGGCATTCCCATACATATTTGATGACACGTGGCCTCCGCCCATTTGAAATATGTTAGGTTACATATGGAACCCATCCCCAGTCCTACCTCTGCCCTTCCCCCTAAATGGCCCTTGGAAGGGTGTTACAGTTTATCCTGCAGAGCTACACATTATTATATGACATCCACTACCTAATAATTTCCCACAAAGAATAAATCCTATTTGGGACACCCAAAGTGAAGGGGGGGGGGGGGGGGTCAAATCAAAAATGGGCAAAAAAAAACCTGGGCAGCCAATACAGTACACAGGTACACAAGGTAATAATTAATAATGGGTGCCTTGGGCTGCACAAGCGAAATGGAGAGACATCTAATGCCTGGGGCTGCAAGGCCTGCTTCACCACCTTCGGAAATATATGTTGATTGCAAATAATCTGTTCTTCTGTCTGGTTGCTGTTCAGTTCCTGTCTCTCCCTCTCCCTCTCATGCAGAGACTGTCGCTGATTCCCGACCTCTTCCGATGTTTATAGCAGGGAACAGCCCTCAGCTCTCCTCCTAACCCACCACCGGCTAACACACAATGGAGCAACACTGATAACAGATTTCCTGCTTTGTTTGTGATGTTGTCACAGATCGCTGGATAGAAAAAAAAACACAGCATTTATTTAAATATTTATGTATCTGGTAATTCATAGAAGTCATACGTTTTTGAGAAATAAAAAAAAAACTGCTAGTGTCAAAAATTTTTTTTTGTATTTTAATATTTTCAGTCACTCCCAAATTGAACCAAAATGAACCTTTCAAACCGACACGCGATTATTTTGATTATACAAGGACATGGCTGCATTCCAGTTCTCTTGTTTCCAAGAGACAAACTCCAGCACACGTTTTAGTCCATACCCCAAACAGCACAGCGTTGATGCATGCTAATGTCTGCTATGCACTAACTCAGTGTCAAGAAAAGAGAGGGGCCGTACGGAAGAATACGAAATCAAATGTGCTCATCAATGTTTAAAAAAGGGTGAGCGGATTCATTTTCTGAGCAATATCACAAAATAAAGTGTTTTAAACAATTCACCACTGTGTTTATAAGGAAAATGAGTTTGGTTTAGAAAAGAATAAACAAGCCATCTCCCACAATTAATAATGAGTAAGTAATGAGTAAAAGTAATGAGTAAAATGAGTAAGTAATGTACTTTTGTTTACTCAAGTAATGAGTAAAAGTCCTATGTGTTCGATGTAGAAATATTTGGGTTGAAAGGTATACAATTAATAAGTTATATCTGGAATATCTGTGAGTTTGCCTGTATCCCTGCCACAACTGAAAGTATTGATCCAATCTAAACATAACCTGAAGATAAAATTAAACATTACAATGTTGTGAGCCTCTGGGGTTTGGGGGACTGAAGTGAAAGGGGTCTAGGTTGTCTATGATTCATAAGACCAAGGTTGCTTCACTGGTACATACAAATATTCCATGTGTACACCTATCTGAAACCTGCGTGTGGACAGTCTAATTCCGTTCAATGGCGGAGATTCTCAAGATTCCCCAGCACTCCTTTAGAGTCCAGGAAATTTAAATAGCAGGAAGTGCCTATGGAAAGTCAGAATGATTTCACAGTGAAACTGCATCAAGAGCTGGAAAAGTTCAAATAGCTCCCCATGTGTTTGTTATTACCCACTTACATATTTCAAGCATCTGACCCCAATCAATAGCCCTACATCAGTTTCTCCAGTCAAATAGCATATTGATTTACACTATGTCCTGGCAAGGCCTGAAATTTTCACACATTTTCACAAATCAAACCTTAGTGTGGGAATATACAAGCTGAAATGGATGGTACTCATGTCTTATGTGGGCTGTTCCTTATCCATGAATCAACTTGCGGTAACATTTTCTTAAGGAAATTAATTAAAACTGGCACATATTTGCAGGCCGTCAGGTGAAGCGCATTTACATTAGTACTACTACCGAAATCTCTAAAAAGGAAAGTTATCCTTCCCAAAGAGCCCTAACATGTGAGGAAAAAACAACATTTCAACAATTTTTTTTAAATGTATGATGACTGAAAGCTCTCACAACCAAGTAAAGAGACTGTTAGGTTAGTAGTTTAGCAGCGTTGGGTTTTCTGTATAAATAACTCAGTGAAGGATGAGATCCATCTGAATATAATTGGGAAATAAAACCTCCGAAGAAGTTTCAGAGTTGAAATTTGCTTTCTTCTGAGGGTCGTGTCTGCACCCATGTTGAATTTCTAATAAATTAGATATGACTGGTGTACTTTTTATGCTTTATCGTGCCAGAGGGAAATCCTGTGCTTCCAGAGATCCTTTAAATGGCAAACAGTTCCATTGAATAAGTGTGAGAGCCTGCTGTTGTCTTTGGCAAAGTGACCCCTTTCTTAATGTCAACAAGGGAGAATGGACAGTCTTCCAGCTGTTTCACTGTGAGGTCAAAAATCAAGCAATGCGTAGATGGCAGAGAGAGAGATTGAAAACAGTTGTGATTCATTAAGGGATTTTGGTTACCAGGGGAGGGATTCATCTCACAGTTGGAGAAGTACACCTATGGCTAAGCTGAGAAAGGGCACATAAGTGTTGGTGAACTCAGAGCCTTTGTATGATATATACCATGGAAGTCATAAAAACCCAAGCTATTTCCGTTATTTTGTACTTTTAAAAACTCATGAAGTTTGAAGTTGAACGATGAAGTTATGGGTCCATGGTAGAACATATTTTTCGTTTCCAGAAACAAAACTGATTAACAAAAAAAGTAATTTGGTTTCTTTAAAAAATCCAAAAAAATATCAGGAAAGTGTCTCTTTGCCCAATCTGTAGCTTGTAAATCAGTAGCTTTTCGTGTTTTTGTGTTGATGTTTTAGCAATTCGTTTTTTATTAAATATATTTTAAATAAGTCATTTTTCGTTTTCTCATTGAATGAGGGCAACAAAATTAGATTTTCAAAATCTATCATATTTTCAAAATCTATCATAATTACTGCCAGTGCACACATCTCCTCCCTGTTTCTATATCATTCAATGTCACAGCTTCTGAATCCACTTATCAAATACCAGGACCAATTTTCGGTTGGACACTAGGTCCTTATCTATCTTCTGGAGTGTGCTGAGAACACCTGAAATCTGAAACCATCAGTCTTCTAATTAGGCACCTGTCGTTATTTACATGTTTCTAATGTTCCTGCATAGACCAATAAAGCATTGGTTATCAGCTCTCACGAGACCTAATATTAGATCAAACCGACCCTAAGTGAACAAATAGCACATTTTGAATGCTTCCTTGATTAAATAAATTTAAAACCCTGTGCCTGCCGGGATCTGCTCCGGCGTCCCCGCGACCCTCACCAGGATAAGCGGTTTTCTAACACCTGATGCCTCCACAGTAACTGCAATATCACAGTATTTTTTTCACACTATGATTATCCAGCACACCAAATAAATTAAAGAAAGGCTCCCTTCTTTTAGTCTCTCAGGCTCCCTCTATATATAACTACAACCCACAAAAATATTGGGCAAAATTCAAGATGAAAAATGTACAAAATACTTTTTTTACTGGTACTGTAAGTATCAACCATCAGATTTTTTTAATAGTATCGGTAACCTAACAATATTATTTATTTGCTTAATACATTTTATTTGCCTTAAGAAACCCAGTTTGCCACCAACTGTTTTCTATTTAAAACATTTTAAAGCTTTACTGAATCAACTAGGTGAAATACTCTGCAACGTTACAGGTATATGATCAATTACATAACCACGAACCACGTACTGCTCATTTAAAGCAAACGTACAAGAACAGCCTTTAGTTTGAATAATTTCAATCACATCAAACTGATTTTCAACATAGCACTTAAATAATAAATGGAAAAAAGTGTTTAGATTCTTAAGACTTTTCTGCCATTTAATTTTCTCCTCAGTGCTCATTGTGGTAGATTACATCCAGCATGTCTGCTAGCTTGGTATGTCATTGAATATTTTCTCAAGCAAGAACAACAATAACAACAGTTGTATTTTGCCTGATGTGTTAAAGACCCCAAACTCCAACTAAAACAAAGTCAGTTCCCAGAGGTTCCAGAGTTGTTGTTTTGTAGCAGGAGGTCTCCTCGAACAGACTTTGGGTCAGAAGTCAAGGCAGTGTGTGTATGACTGCAGGAATTTCCTATAGCAACAATTCATTCATTTAGCCCCAGCATTGCAGGGAAACCATTCAATTAACATTAAACATAAACTGATCTAGTCGCCATAAAAACCCAACAATGATTCCAAATTAGGTGCTCATAAAAAAAGGAAGAAAAACCTTTGCTGGTATCCAGAATTAAGGGTTACCTATCAGATGTTTTAATTTACTGCTCTAGGGTCCTTCAGTGTGTCTCGCCAGGTGAAAGCTTATTGTTTCACAGAGCCTTTTAGACAATTCACCTTCAGAGGGGACACAGCTCCATGGTGTAGATTCACACAAAAAGAAATGGCCAGGTTTAGTAACAGCAAAACTAGCCCATAACACAGTAATGTAGACAATAATATCTACTTTATTCTCACTGTCTGCCTTCATAAAAATTCAGATGGAATTGTCTGTGGTCCCAAAGCAATCCAGATGAATGAACAGAAAACACTGAATGAGATAATTCAAAGTGTATAACACGTTTGTGATTCTCGTTGGTTTAATAGCTTCTTTTTTATGATTTTTAAGATTTCTCTTTCTTTGTGACATGATTAAAATATAGAACATGGAATAAGTACATGGACACCTGCTTGTAAAACATCTGATTCCAAAATCATGAGCATTAAAATGGGGTTTGTTCCCCCTTGTAGCACGCGAGGGCGTGCTCAGCCCGAGAGAACAAGGCATTGCGGGAATGGTTCAGCCTTTTATTTGGCATAATTTAAACAACTTAAAGGTCCTTTCAAACAGCAAATAAACACATAAACTACTAACTAAGCAACTTAACAAAAATCTCCCTTTCGGGGACAACTACCAGCAGTTCACAGAATACCACAACAGTGGTCATCCATCCAGTTCCAACTCCTTTGAGTCATCTTTGCTGGTACTTTAAAGGGCCTGGGATTGTTGGCACCTGAGTGTGATTACCATTAGTGGAACCACACTCAGGTGTACAATGGGGTTAAATTAGAGGGCGTGGCCATCCCTCTCAGCATTGCTGCCAGTCCGTTTTCCAACTTGGGAGGACGTGGCTGCCAGGTGCGTGATGCTATAAAAGCCTCCACTCTCCTGTGAAGGATTTCAGCTAGATGTTAGAAAATTGCTGCAGGTACTTGCTTCCATTTAGCCACAAGAGCATTAGTGAGGTTGGCACTGATGTTAGGTGATTAGGCCCAGCTCACAGTCAGCGTTCATCCCACAGGTTTTCTATGGGATTGAAGTTTGGGCCCACAAAGTTGTATGCACAGAATTGTCTAGAATGTTAGTGTGAAACTGAATCCCATTTGAAACGCTCTCATATTTTATGAGTGGTTTCCAAGTTCAAAACGCTGTCATTGTTTGTCTTTTCTGTAAATTTTTTGCTATTTTTTTCTTTTCCTGTTTGAACCATTCTTCTGCTATCTTATCATTCAAGCTATGTGCTATCACGTGTATTTACAGCTTATTTTGTGTTTATGTTGTCTCAACTGCACTGCTCGGCAACTATACTATGAAGGGTTATTTTAAAAAGCTATCAAAATATGATCAACAATCCAAGACACATCTGCATTGTTTGTTTTTATATGGTTGCTGAGGCCACAAGAGAGTTAAACTTAACTCTCGGCCCCAGTGTCCTTTAATTCCAGATGCCAGTAATGATGATACCAATATATTCCGTTTAATGAACTATCTTAGGAATCAATTGGATAATAGCAGGATGCAAGCTTACATCACAGGGGTGAGGATAGCAAGCAGCTGAGAAATGAATGTACAACAGCGTGAATTTAATCACGAAGGGGTCACTGTTTATTGTTGGAAATTATGTGACAGAGAAGGGCGTGTAATTATGCTGTGGATCTGGGCCCTGAATGAAAAGAGAAAACACATTTTTCAAGGCAGATTTGATATTTTCTCCTACTTTGAAGCTAAAAGGATTTCCTTGTTTAGTACAAGGAACACGAACAAGCAAACAGCTGGGCATGTTGAGAACAAAATACAACAATGGCAGCTTTCTTAACCTTACTTTATTTATCTTTGTCAAGCAAAGGATATGTTTTCTCATATGGAATTCTGCAATTTGTGAAATACGACCCAATAGTTGATGTGGCATGACATACACAATACCTCTTCAATAGCAAATGTTTTACATGGGGCACAACATGATAAATATATTTTCTTTTCATGAAGCCTGACCTTAACGGAGGTTAATGGAATAAGCTCGGCTCGTTTAAGAAATGCACAATGAGTCAACTTTCATGAATAAGAAGCAAAACGCTAGCTTAAACAGCAGTGCCAACTGTCAAGAAAACAGTACTCGGTATGTATGAATTATCATCTCTGATTCAGAGGTAAATTGGAGGTCTGAGTAGATTACATGAACGGATTTACAGTACACCAGTTTTTACTCCATATTAGTCATTTGGTTGTCACTAAAAGTGTATAACAATTGATCTCAAACATGAATAATCCTACATTGAATTTCCCTGAATTAAATTTTATTCTTGTGTGTGTGTTTTTGTGGGTGTATTTGAGATATTGACCTTGAATGTGAATAATGCACTTGAAAGCAGCACTTGCCATTTTCAGAGGCTGAGGGTTACAAGCCTGGGACCTGATCAGCTTGTCGCTGCAATGCTCAAGGTGTAGACCAGGTACAGTCAGTATTAATGCAGTCGATAATGTCCTCTCTTTGTCCACCTTCTTGCTCCCTACTACTGGCCCGGAACATTTTCGATAGGACTCGCCACTCGGCGGAGGAGAAAGTAGCAGGAAATCGCTTCCCAGATGAATCACCCATCATTGAAATTTTATGACTCATTAGTTTTACATTTTCCCGAATATTAAATGTGTAGCCCTGAAAAAAAAGAAAAAAAAATCCTTGATCTTGACTTTGTGGCCGGTAATTCATAACTGTAGAACGGGCAACGTTTTTCTTATTTATCAGTTACTCCCATGCTGATTTTAAAATGATGAACGGAGCTTTTCATATTCATCTGATATGAGTTTTTTTTTGTCATGTGAGACTAAACGGTAAAGAATTCCCACCTCAGTTTTCTTCCACATTCCAGGCTCAGCGTTGACATCACTGATAGCACAATCCACCATTCCATGGAATTATGGATGATGGAATGAGGTAACAATGAGATGTGTCGCTGCCTAAAAAAATGAATGTGTGTGTATATATATATATATATATATTTTTTTTTTTTATCCCCAAATGACCTAAAGTTTCTGAGTTCCAAGTAAGCAGTCAATATATCAGGATCTTCCAGTTTTATTTTAATTGCATCAAAGTTGAAAGTATTTGACATGAAGATGCCAGATGTTGTATAATACTCTTTTACAGCACAACACATTGCTGCCATGCTACAGCGTCAAAGAATCTTTACCTCTGAAATGCGTCCTCATAGCTGTTTTAATGAGAAATAGAATCAGCGCCATCTGTAGTTTAAGGGGAATAAAACTGTGCTGTGCTTGTTGACCTTAGAACAAGTCTTGGGTGCGAACACGTAGGTAACAGCATGTAGTCCTGGGTTGGGTTCCTGAGCAATTACAGTCACATCGTCATCAGGACTTGGTCACAGCTCAGCTATGTGCAACTCACAGCCCACAGAGTTACAGCTGCTGGAGCAGGAAGCTGGAAGTTGGTCAGAGGAATCCTGCACCCTGGTTCACCCTTGGATTAAGCTATAAATTCTATGATTGCATCATCGTGCTCAAAATCTTTTATGCTCTAATGCTGATTCTGGCATCCCAATGATCATCCCAGCATTCTCTCTTACTTACCCAAAACCCGGAGGTTGTGACTTAATGAAAGACTCCATTCTGTTTTGAATGTCATGTTGAGTGTTGAACTTATAACAGGTTGTATGTCTCTTTGATAAGTTAGGCAGACAGATGATAGAGACGGTGGCATGTGAGTTGATATTCAAGGATATTCAAGAGCGATTCATTGGTCCAGGGGGAGGGGTGAAGTGGTTATGAAATTGTGTCAGACTTCTTAGAGATGAGCTCTCAGCATGGTTCAGAGGGGACCTAACTAATTAGTTCATTATCAACTTTTTCTAATATTATCTTTATATGAAAATGACATAACACCGGCTGAACAGAGTATCGTTTGTACAGCTGAAGACTATTCCCAACTGAATTCAAGCCGTGGACTGGAATTAGTGCCGATATGGGTGGGTCACATTGCAAGCACAGGGAAATCTACATGAGTGCTAAATTAAGTTTAGACAAAGAGAAAAAAACAAAAAAAACAATGAAGAGAGTGGAAAAAACCCACCCTATATGATGCATTTACTGTACATTCTCCTTGCCTTTAGACATTGACCAAATACCAGCTAAAATCATCCACTGGCATGCCATTTTAGGAACGTCTTAAACACGATTTAATTGCAGGTGTTATTATAGTTATGATGCATAGTTTTACAAAAAGGAAAAACAACAACATTAGTACCAGAAGGTGGATTTCTAACAAATTATTAGTGTTTACTCTTCTATTCAATTATTCAGAACATGCTGCCTTTGCTTAGTGGGAAGGTAAGGAAAAAGTTTTCAGAAGCTTGTGACTGTTAGTCTATGGTTTCTTTTTTGACTCTCTCCTGTCCACCAAATTAAATGTATTATTATTTTAAAAAATTTAGTTTGATTCATGAGGCGTCGCTATCTACATTCGTTGTGTTGCAATGTTTCCACTGTTGCGTCAGAAGCTTCTGACACTTGGCCCATTAGTGCACCTCATGCATTACGAAGAGAATTTGTTCTGCCTTTTGTCTTGTCAGTGAGCACACTTGTTTTTCTCCAAGCAGGGCCTTGAACATGATTGCAAATGGACTTATGCCTTTATTGACCCCCCAGACTTTAAAAATGCGCACCAACGAATCCCATTCAGAATGATGCATTGAGGCATGAGGACTGTCAAACGCACTCTGCCCCAAGGAAAGTGGTATTACGTACTGAAGGTCTGAATGGCTTAAAATGCACAAAGGGAAGTGCTGTATTCACAAAACCGCTCTCTTTATAAATAATATAGATCAACTGCACATGGATTTTTTGTGGCTGGCCTTAAAAAGAGATTAAACATATATTAATTCACCTGAAGTGTTGATGTCTTTGGTAGTTTTAAGTCGATAATGCATGTGTCTGCAGTTGCACGTGTGTGAGCAGACCACACGATGTATCTCATGTGTGTGAGAATGTGACTGTACATGGATATTTGGGACATGAGGACTCCATTGGCTCTGGCATCTCTTAGGATGCTAATGTGTGTGTGTGAAGTGTTCTTGCAGACAGGTATGATTAACTGTGAACCAGGGCCAGTCTTTTGAACTGTTATTGTTTATGTAGCTGTACGCTAGGCTTTCTGTACTGTACCCCCTTCCCTTCGACCCACCCTGTTCAAATCATTGTTTCAACTGATTAGGCATACTCGAAGAGCAAGCACTGTGCATGGACTAGCACTAAGGCATTGACTGACACTTTGTAGGTGGCACTGTAACCGCCCAATGTAGATTTAATGCAGTTTGTATGTACCTTGCAGTACACCGCATTGGCCGTCCTTGTTTTTTCAAGGTAAATGTTTGTCTGAGTGAACTGGCTGTCGTGCATGTGTGTAGAATTGCCCATGTTAGGGGACTGCGTTAAATGAGAATACCCCACACAAGCAGATTACAACCAGTCACGTTTTATTGCACATCCCTCAACTTCTACTTCATCACTACTGAAAGGTAATTATGGTTAAGGATTATTATCAGTAAGTACAGTGGGGATAGAGGATGTAATACTCATGCTTGTGTTTGTCAATAACCATAGTTTTTTGGTATATACAGGTGAACCCTTCTCCATTTGTTCTTCATCGTAATGACCTGAGCCTGATTTGTAGGGTAAGACTCGTGTGACGCATTCGTTATTATTATGTTTCCTTATCAAATCAAATCTTAATCAATTTGTGTCAATCATCAATTGTATAATTTTTTAGCTGGAGAATCAACAAAAGTCAGTTTCTCACTGTACAGATACTGCTCATCCAGTCAACTGCCAAGTTAAAAGGTTGGGCCCTTACAACGACAGAGAGTTAGAAATTATTCATGTGTCGTGTGGGAAAATAACCCCCAAAGATGTCAGACAATGCCAACAAATACTGCTCTTGTAATCTATAACCTATATGTTCAACCATTTGTGTTGGTTGCGTTTTGTCCTAAACCTGCAAAATATGGATGGCAGGGGCTTGCTTGTGTCTTAATAAATGGAGAATTTTGGAGCTGGTATGATCCATATTACCTTGTGTTGTGTCAACAATTAATGTGCTGTTCTCTTTGGCTTTTGAAAGTTGTTGCCTCTTTCTTTTTGGTCAGTGGGAGAACTTTTAACACTGTACATATTTTAGCTGTTACTTAACAAAGGTCAGTTTTATTGGTTCTTGGAGAACTTGAATAATTGAATGCAGCATAAGGCGGTATCGGTTACACCACACTTGGAGAATGCTTGAGAGGTTCGATTATCATCAGGGCCATTGATAATATGAAACAGGAACATATAATTCACTGGCTTTTTATGCAATACGTATACTGTAGGATAAGTTTTATTCACAGAAAAATTTCGCCCTAAGAATTTGTAAATGTGGAGTGTTTGAACCGGTCATCAAACATCAACATCAAATACACAGAAAAATCTCTTGAACACATGCTGGAATTTCTTTACATGTGCTTGTATCTCGATGTCTCCTGCTCTGCAGATGGATCCCCAGACAAGGCAAAGGCTGATTGCTGGCAAATTGCTCATGTGCGTGACCCCACTGAAGTGTGGGACTGTGATTAATTAGGTGTCATGCCAGTGTGGTACAGATGTTCCACTTAAATGCAACTCATGCCATCTGGACTGTATGTATCCTCAAGTTACCGGGCTAAGCAAAACGTCCATCTCTGGCTTCATTTAAAATATATGTGGACATCCTAGAGGGAAATCCCTGTAAAATAAAATAAATTAAAGCAAAAATAAAACCCTGTAAAGTCCAAATGTCACATGCCTGTATCAAATCACATCACACATGTTATGTTATCAGTCGGTATTTAAAGAAAAATGTAAAAATATAAAAGCAGTTAGGCTGCTGTCAGCCTATCAGCCTAAGAAAATGGACCTTGTCAGATTGTGAGTGAGAAGGTTGCCGTCTTGCCGAGAGAGAGAGAGAGAGAGAGAGAGAGAGAGAGAGAGAAAGAGAGAGAGAGAGGGAATACGCTGATAAGAACAAACCGATCTCACTAGTGTTCAACAAATCCCAATTCAACCGTGAAGCAGTCTTCGACAGTCTTCAGTTGAATTCATTCAATAAAAGGAAAATTGGCTAATATAATTTGGCACGCAAAAATATTAGCGGTTCTATGTTATAAATGGTTAAATTGCTACTTTGGATTGCACTGATGGAACACACTTTGGGAAACGATTAGAATATATCTGGACAAAAGGGGAAATTGACCAGTCTGGAGGTGTCATTCTGCAGTGCGGTGTCATACATTTTAAAATAGTTTTTATACATTATGTTACCAAGTAAGCAAAGAGGGCACAACATTGTACAGCAATATACTGACAACAACAAAAAATGTTTAGCTTCCCTTTGTAAAAAACAAACAAACAAGTCTCTGTGTAAATGAAAGGCCAACAAACTAGCAAACAAACGTATGTTAAAATCACATTCAGGTGTATTCTTTCTAGTGGGAATGTGGTGCAGCATGTTGTTTTATGACTAGTCTAGAATTGTTCTTGGAAGATCTCATTTGTAATATACTACCTCTCAAAATAGATTGTTCCCCTTTAAAATAATGAGCATAGAGAATGCAGTGTACTCCAGGATAATTACAATGTACAAAAACAGAGGCCCTATTTGATCCCTGGTCTTTACTTTGTAAAACGTTGTGCTCCAGTGAGCGATGTTGGAAACGTTTTGGCTCTGCAAGATGAAATTTTGCAGAAGGAGATACTTTTTTTTTTGCATTCTGCACTGATTGTATTTCATGTCAAAGAGAGAAACAGTTTGCAGGAAACATGTACGTCATCGTTGCTCCTGTCGTCTTGCCCTTCCGACTTCGTTTACACGTTTTTAATGGGTTTGATAAGCGATTGTTTTCATTCATGATACGAGTAAAAGGCCTTAACCAATAGCAATTCAAGAAACTTGTTCCATGATGTCCCATAAGATGTTTTCTAGAACTGCTCTCTTGACTGTTACACACCATATTGACAAATATCAAAGCAATTTTTTTCATCTTTAAAAATATGCACATTGTGTTTGCATTGTTTATCTTGTAAGCCACAGGAAGGATTGCATCACTTTGTACAGCGTGCAGTCTGTCCTTTCATGCTAATTATATAAATTACTAGGGAAACAAATGTAACACTTTGACTTACCTTTGCATTTTTAGGACTCTGATACCGTTTTATTTTAATGTCTATACTGTTTGTTACCACAATATCTCATCGTCAGGAGCTTCTGCAAAAAGTAAATTGTCCTAAATTTAATTATTCTGAGATTGTTAGATGCAAGACAAACATTTATAAAAACAAGCTGAGTGAATTTACCTACATTCAAAGCTGAGTGAACATTTTCACCTGGTCCAGAAAATCAAAACTGATTGTGGCTAACGGTAATCGCAAATAAAATATCTGACTTTGTTTAGGAGGATCTATTGATTTTAGAACTTGGTGGGATACAGTCATAAATTTGTATCCCACCCGCCCCTGTCAATGCCATTATATTAGATTTACTACATTTCCCTCTGACCATCAGACAGTGTGATGTGAAATGGCTGTCAGTAAAAGCTGTATATGCATCATCCGTGGGAAGCTAATGAAACATGTTCTGATATCTCTAAAAAACGAAAAATAATAGGTATTATGTCTGTTAAAAGAAAAGAAGGCATAAATATATCCAGTTATCAATCAAACTGAATTGTTGAGTCGTCTTGCTATTCTTGAGTTTTCTCCCATTGAGAAGCGGATACCAAGCCTTCTGTGTATTTGTGGTCTTTATTTATCACACTGGGACCATGCCCACCTGTAAGACGATCACCTTACAACTTTTCTGTCCGTCATGTTTAAAATTGTTGGAATTGTGCATTTTGGAATCTGTTACAGTTGTGAAACAATGCTGCATTTTCAATTTGTCAATAACTTTGACATTAACTACTAAAATCTAGAGACTGCAGAATTCCAGATAAAGCGAACACTTCCATGAGACTGATCCAAACAACATCAGTAAAAGCTTAGTTCGCTGCCCTTTTCCCATCCGTAATGTGATTTAAAAATGAATACTCAAATCTAATTAATAAAACATTTAAACTTACATGATTTTGGTCAAAAGAGAATTCTGACCTAAAAAGCTGGGTTTCCATCAAGCCCAAAGCACATGGCTTAAAAAAGGAATGAGTAGATTCCCTCTCTTCCTTGTTAATAGGATCATGTCCCTGTTGGCCCCTGTATGAGGCTTTTCTGTGCAGCACGTGTCCCTCATTTTCACCTCGCGTGTAATACCCAAAAGAGGAAAGCAAAATATGTTTAACCCACAGAGCATAACGTTCAAGAAGACGGCCTCCCATGCTCTTTTTGTCACAGTTTTTTTGTTTGTCGCCAGAATATGATATAATTGGCCATAGCAAGAGTACTTGTTTTTGTGGCCACCGACAAACTTCCGTCAATGAGGAAAGTAACTACGTGAGCGTCAATGTATGACAATTTTTAGTTTGTTTCGCTATTTTCCTAGAAAATACAATTTTTTGTGTTTTATTTCAAGTTCATGCCCCACCTTGTCTCTCTCCTGCTGTCCCTCTGTGATAATTAACTTCAGTCTTCTCTACCCTGCGGAGAAAGCGAGAGAAAGATGGAGAGGGAGAGAGAGAGAGAGTGAGTGATTTGCTAAGTGGAGCGTCTTTTTTTAGCCTTAGAGGTTATGCCATGCTGGCCACTACGGCAGATGACGCAGGCACCAGGCGGAATTAAATTCTATAAAAGCAAAGTAGGAGAAAATGAGTCTGGGGCATAATGTTCATTATCCCAAAATAATGGAGACATGCCGCCATGATTGCTTCATAAGGGAGGATGTGTTTTTATCTTGGTTATATTGCTGCTGAGCGGGGTGCAGATTCTGGAAAAAAAAAAAAAATGAAGATATCACATGCTGCTATCATGTCACTTTCATTGCTTTCATGCTGTATCCAAGTCTTGCAACTGCCTTCGTTCTTAATTATAATAATAATCAGGAAGCCCTGAGAGGCGTCACTGGTCCAAAATGAGATTATCCTATAACTGCATGGAATGTGAAATGGTGCTGTTTATTTTTCTGGACACGTAAAGTACAGCCATCGCTTCATCAAGCCAAGCCTCTAGGTCCTACCTGTATTAAAGTGAGGCATGCATGACAGGGCATATATATATATCACCCTCTCTGAACGAAGCACTTTAAAATTATAATAGCTCCACTTAGCTTGGTTGCTATTTAAAAAAATTAAATGTGATGTTATCGCCAATAAAGAAAAGTACTTGCGTTTGTGTTTGACTGAAAAGTCAGAAAAGAGATACATTTCAAATTTAACTGTGCGAGTGTGTGTGTGTCCCGTCCTATAACAAACCAGTCCCATCCCAGAGGATGCAACTGGCTACCACAGACAAAACTTTTATGCTCAGGCTGTGAGATTAATAGCAAGGGCCTACTGCAAATTCCTTGTGCTTATTTACGATTAGTACCGAGAGAAATAAGGACTGTGGTATGTGCATACAGCATATACATGCACTGCAAAAACACTCACTCAAAACTCAATACTTGGCGTGGGTTTTTTTAATGAGAGGATTGGGGATCGTAGGATGCAAGAGGGACTCCGGTGCAGCACAAAGCACGTGTGTAATTTAAAAGCGCCAATCTATAGGGGAATGAACGGTAACTTTAAAACTGGTCATGTTTTTACCGGTGCATGAGGCCTAGATTTGAGTTACAATTGTGTTTCCAAGTGTGAAATTAACTAAAGATAGGTTAAAAAATATTTGTTTTGTGTCTCATTGTTTTTAAGGCTGAGTTGCCTCAGCCAACAAAACTGTAATGACTTCCATTTTACTGAACTTTTTTTTTCTTCCAGTGTCATGTTCGTGTTTTAGATTCCTGCTTTACGAATACCCTTTGTGACATTTCCCTAAGACAAGCTAATGTTAAAAGGAAACTGCCTGAAATATTCATACTTTCTACCACGGTGAAGGGATTCTCAGGACAAAACTACATTTTTTCCCCTCTGTTTGCTTGCATTTACCTTAAAATAGGCTGCTGTAGCGGTCTTAAGTTTGAGGCATCCGCCGTGTCCAAGCTCGGAATGCTTACTGGGACAGGAAACATGAATTATTGACAAATACATCAGGGTATGTAAAGAAGAGGGCAAGCTTTCAAGTATTCTAGTATCAATACATAAAATCACTTTGAGACAACCTAAAGTAACAGTAGGGGAAAAGGGTCATACGTCTTAATTTGGCACTTATTAATGTAAGTTGTTATCCCAAAGGATTAATCTGGAAACAAAGTTCTTAACTTTAATTTGCGTTATCCATGTAAAGGCTACACTCTCCATGTACAAGCCATATTTGTATGGACAAAAACAAATAAACCTCAGACGGAAGAGGAGTTAAAAAATAAGATAATAACTAACTTCAACTGGATTTAAAAATTTGTGTCAGTTTCATTTTAATAGAATTCAACTGAAGAAGTAATTATAAATAAATGTTTTAAATAATGGAAATGGAGCAATAAAGATTTTTTTAAAGGGATTGTGCTTGGCCATGTTACAGTGCCTATAAAAAGTATTCACCCCCTTGGATGTTTTTATATTTTATTTGTTTTAAATATTTAATCATAGTGAACTTAATTTGACTTTTTTGAAACTATTCAACAGAAAAAGACTCTCATATCAAGTCAAAATACATTTCTACCAATTACTCAAAATTTATAATAATTATTAAACTCAAAATAATTGGTTGCATAAGTATTCCCCCCCTTAAATGATACTCACCTTACTCGTCACTCCGCAACAAACTGGTTTTAGAAATAGGTCAGTTAATTGAATGGATATCAACTGTGCGCATTTGATTAAAGTGATTTTAAATACACCTGTTTCTGGAAGGTCCACTTACTGGTGTGTCAGTATCTTGGGAAAAACAACACCATGAAGACAAAAGAACACTCTAAGCAGATCCGCAAAAAGGTTATTCATAAAAATAAACCAGGGGATGGATAAAGTAAATGTCCAAGTCCCTGAATATCCCAAGAAGTACTGTGAAGTCAATAATTAATAAATGTAGAAAGTATGGCACAGCAGTAAATCTGCCTAGAGCAGGCCATCCTCAAAAATTGAGTGACCGTGCAAGAAGGGGACTTGTGAGGGAGGCCAACAGGAGACCTATGACTCCACTGAAGGACTTAGAAGCTTCAGTGGCTGAGATGGGAGAGACTGTGCATACAACAACTGTTGCCCACGTTCTTCAATCGTCACAGCTTTATGGGAGAGTGGCAAAGAGAAAGCCACTATTGGAAAAAAACAAAACAAACTGAACACGGCACATAACTAAAAATACAACATCCCCACTATGAAGGATGGTAGTGGTAGAATCATGCTGTGAGGATGCTTCTCTGCATCAGGCCGTGGAAGGCTTGTGAAGGTAGAAGGTAAAATGTATGCTTTCCTGGAGGAAAACCTGATGCAGTCTGCAAGAGAACTTAGATTTGGAGATTTTAGACTTGTTTTCCAGCAAGACAACGATCCCAAGGATACAGCCAAAGCTACACAAGAATGGTTTTGAAACAACAGTAAATGTCCTGGAGTGGCCGAATCAGAGTCCATTTGTAATAAAAAACAAAACAATTTATGGATGTCAGAGAAAACCCTTTGTCTTGGTTTCATTAACATCATTAAAATATCTCAGAAGGTCAGCATGATGTTTGAGTAAATTTCCTTAAAAAGGGCTGTGGCCTAGTTAATACACTGTTTAACAGAAATCCTACACAGTTCCGCTACTTTTTAATTTTTAATTTGTCTCTGTTTTAAATTTTTATCCAGCCATGGACGCCCACAGAGAAGTTTTACGGGTTCCGCTTCCTCTGCCAGCTGGTGTCTAACTCCCAGTGACCCTGAGGCAGTATCCTCAGACGCTAAGTTTTTGTTTTGTTTTTTGTTTTTGCTGTTTTTGTGATCACAGAGCAGACTCGTTCTCACATTTTTAAATACCTGGATCATTGCTGCAAGAAGGCATGTTGAGTGGCACTTGGATTAAGTGAGGGAAAACACTTCTCTGTGTGTTACCTATGTTGTCCATTTACTGGCAGAGAGTGCATCTGCCATTTGTTATTCCATCCTCTGGACTTTTGTAAAATAATTTTTTTCCTACGAAATTATTGGAAAGTGTCGTTAACAGAGGTATCCACAGTTGGCTTGGTCCCTGTACACGACAGTCAGCCTGTGACACATGTGTGGGTTGCGTTATTGTTTACCTCAACAATCTCTCACTCTATCTCCCTCTGAGTTATCCAGAGACAGAAAACCAAATTGATAAAGACAACAATTTATGCTGATGGCTTAATTTTTTTGTCAGAAATTAATTTGAAATAAACCCATTCAAAAATGTGAGAGGCAAGAGAGGGAGTTAAAAATACGTTTTTATAGTTTTACAAATTTTTTCCTCAGTAGCTTGTCCTTGGTTGACTTAGATGTAGTCTGGTTTCCCCTTGACCTTGTCAGGCTGGTTGGAATGCTCTGAGGAATGTCGGGCCTCGTTGCCTTTGCCCTGCAATGCAGCTGGACCATAATAGCTCTGTCTATCTCCCTCTCTTTCCCTCTCTTGCTAGCTTGCTCTTTCCCACCCACACCCCAAAGTGACCACAGGCTGAAATTACAGCAATTTTGGAATATCACTTTAGAGATGTTCTATTTCTGCAGCTCCAAGGACAAAAATAACTGACCTAACATTCAAACTCTAGGATTAAGTTGTGTTCACCTGCATTTGGGGAGACCAATTATTTGCTGACTGACAGAGGAAAATGATTATGACAGCATTAAACAAATCTACAAATTAAATTATTGTTCATCAAATAATAATTGGCCTCTTTAAAACATGTTTTTGGACAATTACATTTACATTTAATAATTTTTATTGTCAGTAAATAACATGTAAAAATTAAAGCAATTCTTGAAAATAAACCTGACAAAACAAAACACATTCATCGTTAATGGTAGGTTAGTAAAAAATGAAGCTGACATTGAATTATATGATAAAGATTTGTTTAAAACCCAACACAGATCAAATTGCAATTTGCAGTGACAAATCACAATGTACAATTAATATTTATTTGGATGTAACTGCATATAAGGATAACAGGAACACCGTCATCAAGTAGTCATGTGAGTTAGTCACCCTCTATCCATCGTACAAACAAACCTTAGTCCGGTTAATGCTTTCTGGGAGCATTCCAGGAAAAGTTATTAGTGAGAAATTGGATTTGCGGTATTTGGTCTTTTCTATATTAGCTCAATGACTACATCTAAATAATATAAAATCAAACGGCCAACAGGGGAATTTTTGGGGTATTTTATATTGGAAAGAAGGCAATGAAGACATAGGATTACACTGATGTATTCTTGAAAATACCAGAGAACGAGATACACTTTCGGCCAAATACGAAGGATTAGCTATTATAACTCCATTTAAAAGAAAGACTACCTGAACTGAAAGGTCCTGTTGACAGTAACCCCAAAAGCCCAACCAGACTTACTATCTACTTTAGACAACTGGAACTTGCCAATTACTGAGATCAAAAATGTACTTTTTTAAAGGTTTGAAATATTTTCTTCCCAACTACATCTAATAAACTTGCCCCAAGTTTGGATTTTTGCTATTACTAAATGTAAATAGATGATAAAAATATTATATCTTCTGAGTGACATCCGGAATCAATAAATATTTATCAAAGGTTATAGTCTGTTCAAATGGTTACAGCCATTGCACGGGGCGGCTGTCGTTTAGGCACAGAAAGTTTCAAGCGAGTCCTATCCAAGCCCAAGGCAAATATTGTTCTTTGATCTGTGCTTTTCCCAGCTTCAGGAACAATGTGTTCTCTCTGCAAAAAGTAAACTTTATGTTACTATTAGTTTTTGGTTCATTAAAAATACTTATTAAATTATTCCTATAATCCATGTTCCTTTTGTTTTAGAGTTTAGTGTTGTAATTAGTGTGGACATATATGTTATGACTATATTTTGATAGTCATAACATATATGTCCACACTAATTCCAACAATCAGGATTCAGGGGGAAAACTGTATAATGCCCCAATGCATTTTTATAATACATCCTTCTGGGTGCCATAAAGAGGCTTTGTTAGTAAGTGCAAGCTTAACGAGTGAGACTTTAATGAGTAATTCTAGGCAGCCTTCTGAGAAAAGGAAAAGGAATATAAAAGGCTGGTGAGACATCCAATTTGATGGGGCTTCTGAGGGAAATTCTAAACCTCCAGTCTTGAAAAATCTAGAAACCTGCAATGACATCATCCCTTGGTTATGGTAAACGCCTGACCGTTTCACTGTAGTGGGTCTGTTACTGCAGGCAACAATATGTGACCTTTAAGGACATACAGATTTCCTCTTTGCAGTTTTTCCAGTCTTTGATGCTACAATGATTTAACCACATTACCTACTATCGACCAGTCAGGACAATACAAAAACATGCTTAAGTGTCTCCCACACTAAAATCTGATGAGCCTATATCAGCCATCCACATAGTAAATAGTAGGGTTTCTAGCGTGAAATTTTTTTGATATACAACACACTCTTCGCCTAGCAACAACACAATAATGCTATTATTCAGTGCTACGATAGCCAGGATGCTTGAAAACAGGGATGTGGGAGCATTAGTCATGTTGTAAACCATGCAGACTCCCTTGCTGAGACAATGCATCAGTATCACAGGTGCAAAACAGAGAGAAGGGTGGACAATGGTCATTGAACATAAAGCAGCCTGCGTGTAACTGAACACAAATCTAATAGAGTTATGTTGGCCACTTTCTCAGGAAAGGAAAAACGCAACTCTGTAGTGTAAGTCTTGTAAGATATACTTTACAACCTGAACCTTTTTATGATAACCAGGAAACAGGCCTTTAAAAGGTGATTAGTCAATAAAAGTGGGATGAGGATTGGTTTCTGATTCTAAATTACAGGCCACTTTTGTTGCCTAGATTGTTTGACTGAATTGTTTTTTTCTCAACAGGCATTGTGAGTCATTTCCTTTAAGGCTACAAACAGCTTTATTAAGCACCCACAAAGCAAAGAGAGATGACCTAATAAACCTCAAACCATGTGGAAAAACAGTGATCTTATTGAAACCTCACTGACTGCAGTACCTTAAATACTATTATGGAAAAGGGTAGGAAGGGGCACGGGATGTGGGAAGGAATTTGTCCTTAGAAGAAATTTTTTCTAGTTCAGGTATTATTATTTTATTTATTTATTATTTTCTATCATTCTCTATCAATTTTTGATTGTTGGGAGCACAGGAGCTCAACAGTTAGCATTAGTGCCTCACAGCACCAATGCTACGCTCACTGTCTGTGTGGAGTTTACAAGCTCTCCATGTGTACGTGTGGGGTTCCTCCCTCAAACCAAAGATATGCAAGTTAGGAGAATTGGTGGCTGCTAAACTGGCCCTCTATGTAGCTGTGTCTTTCTGTCCTGCCCTGTGATGGACTGGCGTTCTCTATGAGGTAATGTTTTTCTCCTGCCCTACAATGGACTGGTAAAAAAGAGTAACAAAACAACTGGTGTCATGTTCTAGGTTCAGCCTGCCTTACACGGTGCACTGTAACCCTCAGATTAGAATTTGAATTAAGATGACAAACCAGAAATGGCTTTAATGTCTTTCAAAGCTGAGATGGGGAGAAGTTGACATAGAGCTCTTGAGACTATGATTATACAACAAAACAATAATAATAGCAATAAAATAAATCTTTCCTTGGTGTTACATAAGCTTTAATAGTAAATGTTTATGATTATGTAACATTTTATTTTAACTGAAGGGGCTATTTTATTCTAAACAGTCTTCTATATATTTCAATTTTTTACCTAGTGATTTATTGGTCAGATTTAAAATGTCAAATTGGTCACAATATTCAGTGAGGACATTGGGTTTCAAGTTAAAGACAATGTTATTTCAAATAATTACATTGTACGTTTTAACAAGAAAATCAAAGGAAATTAAAGAAAGATCCCATCTGAATTGTTTGCTCCAGATGTGTTATTTCACATGTGTTTTTTTATTTAATTTATATTTTTGTTGTTTTAAAGGTGCTCCCAATATTGTTTTTGGTTTACTTTATTAATTTTACATTGTTTAAAAATTAGTTTTCAGTATTTCTTAAATATGCATTCATACAATTGTGGAATCTACTAGCAATTCTTAGCTGTAGATTAAATACAGTGCGGTTAAATTTGAAACACATTCTTTCTGCCCTCCTTTATTGCAATTGTACCCTAATTAAAATTATTTTTACCACAGTCTTCCCCCCCCCAATATTTTCCCAGTCTATTTTCTAAGCAGACGGCGTTATCTAATTACCAGTCCATTCCAGCCTTTGTTGCTTTGTCTGCCTTTCTTCTCACTATTATTCCTGATTCTGAGTTAATTTCTCTGCCTGCATGTTAATAAGAAAATGTGATCAGATTAGCACGTCACTAGCGACTTTCCTTTCACAGCACTTTCACAGAGCTAGATGAACTGTGGTGATCGGCAGTTCACACTTAGTGTTGCGCAGATTCTGTCAGAAGACCGCATTAAGTCAAAAACATAAACTAAACATGTATGCAAAGCGATGAGATTGTTGTTTGGCATATGTTTTGGGTATGGCAGAGTACATTTAGAAAGATAATAATACTCAATTGCTTCCAATCCTTTAGTGAAATCTGATCAAAATGGAAACGCTTTTCCAAATTTTTTACCGCTAATTATCAAAAACATACATTTTGTTAAAAGAACAATGTTTACAATTGCAAAAATGAATTCAATTTTATTGTAAAATAATGTATCACTTCAACTCCCGTACTCTTGCTCTAATGCCAATAGCGTCCACATTGTCTGGTCAAAATCAGCTATGGGCCTGGTCTTTATATGGAGTGTGTATGGATTTGCCCTATCATGGCTGTATAATCTAATAAGACCAGAGACTCCCAGTGAAACTTGTTTAACTGCCTGTACTAAAATGTTTCCCTGCTCTTCTCTGTCTACCTGGCTGCTGGTGGCCCACCTGCGGTGCAACGGGGGGACTCAACCTGCAAACAGACTGTGCACAGCCCACTCACACATGAGATACCATGCACAGGTGCACTTCAAAGAAAGACTGTTCTCAGGCAGTTTTTTTCTGTCATGATGTGGCTGCCATCTCCCGACTACCCCTGGTGACGAGATCAGCCTGGTTTTCACCGCCGCAACAAAGAATACCAAAATACATCTTACACCCGCTGTACTCCAACAGTGACTCTGGAATCAAATAAAATGACTATCACAAAGCAAGTCTGCTGAACAAATCATGTCCCATGTCAACTATATTGTGTGCAAAAAAGATTTTATGTGGTCACACTTATTCTGAAGTCGTTGAAAATTCTGGAAGGAAATTCATTTTAGGTCGATGCTTCAGGTATCACTAGGTTGAATACTATTTCGGCATACATGACAGAAGCTGTGTATGCTCCTAAAAGATGAGCTTTCGAAATAAGATCAAATGAAAAACAAAAATATCAGAATAGCCAGTGTGGCTAACATGTGGCATTCGTAAGCTAAAAGGAACTGGCACTAAATATCTGAGCTCTTTTTAGCAACTCGTCTAAAAGAAGTAAAAACTAGTAATATGGAACACACAACTGTTGGACGATGTGACAAAATTAGTTTGCCACCGTCTTACCCCATGACATACTGTAATTTCTGTGGGCAGAAGGGTTGTCTGTAGAATATAACAACTCATTGTATTTTTTTTTGCTTAGTGACAGGCATGCGTTGTGTTTACTCTATTCCTTTAATTTATTTCTACCTTTAAACTGTGAATGAATTTACACTGGTAAATAATGGTGATGTAATTGTAGGGGATTTAATATTTCCACCAATTACTGTTACCCCTGAGGTTGAGAGCCAGACTTCAGTTGTGGAGATGAGACTCTTCAGTGGGAGTTAATGAATACAACTGTGGGAAGACAGTGTCTATAAATAAACTAATTTCAAATAATGAATTTTAATGTTTCCACTGAAGCACATAAAACGAAGCCAATCACATTTGGTTCAGATTATTCTTACTATTTTTTTTCCCAATCATAGTGGGAATAAATATAGCTTTTTCTTCGTTTTTTTCTTTCAACACTCTTTTATTTTTATTTGTGTGCAAAGACAAGACCAAACAAATTTTAGTCTTTTCTTATTAAGAGGGTCTGACACAATGTTTCTAAATTTAGAACTCACAAGTTCAGCAGTTGTAGGACTTTGAGACATTACAGTTCAAACTTTCTTAGACTTTAATAGTCTACAGCGAGGGTGAGGAAGTCAGAGGGAAAACCAACCCGTCAACACCACATCACACTCAGCAGTAAAAAATAAACTAGCCCAGAAACAGCGATCTGCCACTTTTTCTCTGAGGAGTTAAGGTTAAATAGTGGAGTCCCATAGGGATCCATTCTCTCTTCACTTACCTAGTGTCGTCTCCACTCTTCATTCCAGTTATTTTCTTGAACCACTTTAAGAAGTGGGGGGAGCACAAAAAAAGCTTGGGTGGCTAATTTTAAAGTTAATCAATACCTAAGATTTAACTTTTGGATTTTTTTCACCCTAGAACTAATTACATAATCCAGAATGACTGGACAGAATGACTGAAGAAACCCAGAAGTTCTGTTAATTACCAACTGAGCAACATCAGAGCTCCACCTTTCAGTAACAGTCGCATTGCCTCGACCTGTATGCTAAATTACTGCCTTTTTAGGTTACAACAAAAGGATGTCCTAAAACTGATCTAATTTGTGTCTGAAAAATATGCCTTAATTAACTATTATAAAATCTATTTTGTGGCTTCTCTTTCCTGTGAATGTACTTGTAAAGTGAAATGTAGACAGGCTACTTTGAGCTTTACTCAATAAAGTAAATAAAGATAATTCCATTCATTATCCAACTATGGCTGTTTGTGTGTATGTGAATGCATGCACTGTGGTGTTGACAGGAGAGATTAATAGAGGACTGGCATTTAGTTGTCCTGCGTAATGACGTGATGTCAACTGTCTTGTGAGAGATCACACCAAGGGCAATCCTTGTATGTGTTTTCCGCATGTGTTAATTGAGAAGCTAATGGCATTTTACTATTGCCTTTAAATCAATGATTGGGCCAATTCATTATTGGGGGTTTATTTAATCAATCTTACATACATTTACACAGTGAGACTGGGTGAATCAGGTGCTATTATTGTTGTATTTGACATCTGTTATCTTAATACAGCTGGTATTGTGAAATCATTGGTTCATTAAACATAGGAGATAAAGAAACAGAAGATCACAAATGTCACAAATAATAAATGGTGAGACAAAAGTATATTATAATATTTAAAACAATCTGGAAATTGGGTTTGGATGGGAAAACCTGTTTTTCCAGAATGTAAATTTTCATTGCTTAAAAAACCTTTGGATAAAAGAGGGTTGATAAATCATTTTGCTGGTTCTGATGACTGGCTGTTAACCAAAATTCGATTTTATTTACGACCTATATTTTAAAGAAAATGTAAGTTTTTTTTTTTTAAATCACCAATCATTTTTTTTTGTGTGTGTGTGTACTCCCCAGTTTTGAATTGAAAAATGTGCTATTGTATTTCTCTGCTAAGGAACACACGTGGGAAGAATGCTGGAATGCACTACACCGACCCACCCACCTGCGAACCATTTTCCTATTTAACACACTATGCTGGGATAGCATGAGTAGAGGCTTGTCCATCCCAACGGCGCTATGAATCTGTAAGCGCCAGGGAAGTCACGGTTGTGGTCACAATCGGCAATTGATAAAATACACATTGGTCTATTTTTGAACCGTCTATGAAATCTGGACAAGGCCACGAAGCTGGGAAAATCATCCAGGATTTAGTAGGACTGTCATGAGTTCTATACACTCATCTTACTCCATCGATAAGCCTGCATGCTTTATAAATTCTCTTACCTAGCAATACTGCACTTAACGTACGCTATTTAAATGATGATGATGATGATGATGATGATGAGAAAACCATACAAAATTTGAAGGCCTCTGCACAAAAGCGACAAACCCATAAGTTCCAACTAGACCCCATGGATACAAAAACAGACAGCCAACTCCAGTCATGCAGCCAGGTTTGTGGGTTCAAATCTTGGGGTTTGAAAAAAAAAAACTTCCTAAAAAACGTCCTGCTCTGGGTGGTGAATAATAGCCTGGCTTGAGGTTTCACATCGCAAAGTGTCATTGATCAATGTGCGCATGTGTAATTAACCTGTCGGCCTTTGTCCTTCCAGCTGTCACTGCAGAGAGGCCCACATTAATAACACCACTAATCAGTCAAAAGCTCCAAAAATAGATTTCCATCAATAGCCTCCTCGTTTAATTTTGTATCTTCAAAATGTCATTTCTCCTGGTCTGAGGTCTGGTGCCATCTACTGGAAATTCTTCATAGTTTATTATTTTTTTATAGTTTTTATAAAAAATAAAAAATAAAAATTATTGGGCATGCAATTATTTATTATTGTGTACTTCCATTATGTCTATGCTATATTAATTTACGTGTTGCACTCTACTCTGCAGTTCAATAGGTGAACCGATTAGATTATTTAATATAGTGCTACAACGGGATCCTACAAGGTAAAAATCACAGCCAGTTCAATGTTTCTTGCCATAATTGGTCCCTTTCTGTTATGTGTAAACATCTTCCCCGTACCAAGCTGTTGTCTTCTGCAGCCTTTCCCACGAGTAATCAGTAGCTTTTTTCCTGCTTTAGTGATGTCTTTCAGCTCCCCCACACTCCAGACGGCAGGTGCTTCATATTGTAACGGGGATGGCGGGCAGCGCCAATGGTGTCTCACCATCCCCGAAAGGGCTGCTGGGAAGCCCGGTTCCC
>JAOVYW010006013.1:0-11832 GCA_025775045.1 Hiodon tergisus
TCCCGGCAGCCCCCGTGGGAATGGCTAACACCCATTGGTTGGGGGAAGAAGCGCACGTAGCCATCCCCGCTACAATACTTAACAAAAATGCTCCACTTTACAAATAGTGCTAAGGTTATTTTCCACACTCTAGTCCTGCATCAGTTTAAGTAACCTTAGGTCATTCACAAAGGTAGCATGAAACTGAAGCAGGACTCATCATGCCATAAATTGTGATCCAAAATACATTGTGGGTTGGGCCAGTTCATGGTCAGTGTCAACAGATCAGGTCTTTTCTGCACATGACTCTGCTCCCTGAGCCAGAATACACACACACCCAGCTAATTACAGAAGAAACAGCATTCCGTATGCTAGCAGGTTCTGAGCCCTTGAAGAGTGCCTTCTCTCCCCTGTCTGTCTGTTTCGCCTGTATTAGCCCCTGTCTCTCTCAAGCAGCTGATTAGACCAGGATCTTACTTAGTTTTTTCCATCTCCTTGACTTTACAAAAGCAACACAGAAACAGAACAGCTCCCTTTAAAAACGCGTATACTACATAAAAACTATATATAATATATATAATATACTACATCTTTTCAAAGCCAGTTCTGCCTTTGTTAAGGCGGTCGTAAGCGCATGTGTAAATAAAGAGTACGTCTTCTTGTTGAAATCGGTGTCTGACTCCTTGCTTGAACCCAGAAGAGTAGTAGCACTCCGAAAAAGCTACATTGGTGTTAGGGTGGGATGCGTGGATCTTTCACCGAACCAGGAAGACTCCGCCAAGAGGGGGAAGACGGCGTTGCAGAGCGAGCTGCGAGCAAGGCTGGAAGAATTGGAGAGGAAAGCCGCCTTGCTCAGCCTCCAACTCCGGCAAGAAGAGCGCCACCCCCTCCCCAGGCGGACCCTGCAGAGCGCACTGGCTGGAGGACGGAGGCCCTGGATGGCTGTCTCCAACAGGGGGCAGCACCAGACCGCGTGACCCCAGAGGAATGGCAGTGCCAGGACCTGCTCCGACAACCATTGCGGAGGGCCACACACGACCTCGAGAGGGTGCATGGATCCGGCTGCCGCGGTACGACGGGTCAGAGAACTAGGAGACCGACCAGGCCGTAGGCGGGACTTGATCTGCCGACGGTGCAGGAAGAAGGGTCACGTAGCCCGAGTCTGCCGGGCACCACAGCCACGGCTACCGGACAAGCCGTGGGGAAACTCTGGCGGGGGGGGGCCTAGAAGAGGGACAGCCCCCCCGTAACCTCACTCCCTCTGTCCAGGCCGTCTGGAAGTGGCAGGAGCTGTTGAAGTGGGCCAGATCGGAAAGGGCCGTGGTTTGTACCTCCCCTGCAAAATAGGGGGACAGACATATTGGGCCCTCATCGACTCCGGCTCCACCATCACTCTGCTCCCTGGAGTTATCGCCATTCCGGAGGCGACGTGGGAGGCCACAACACTTACTAAGGACCGTGACGGGGGAAAGGTCACGGATGTAGGGGAGTAAGCGGATGTGGATGGAAGTTGGTGGCCGGCGGCTACCACACATATTTTGGCTGGCCATTCGTGAGGCCTGCATTCTTGGGCTGGATTTCCTCACCAGCCTAGGGGCGAGGTTGGACTTCCGCACACCGCGGCTCACATTCTCCGGCGGCAGTGTAACCCTCCTCCTTAAAGGTGGCAACGAGGGGGCCTCCCGACACGTCGCCATGGGTGTGGCGCAAGGGGCTCGACACCGGAGGAGGCGACTAAAGCAGCACCCCAAGAGTCGGCTAATGACCCCCGGTCCGGAGACGCGGGAGATGGCAGCTGCCGAGGTCGTAGCCATGGGGATGCCCCCTGGGAAGCTGGCCCGCCTGCAGGCCGAAGACCCGGAAATCAGACCAGTCCTGCAGTGGGTGAAGGAAGGGCACCGACCGGACCGGGCCGTACTCGCCCCTCACAGACAGAACCCTGCAGCGTGGGATACCCTGAAAATCCACGAAGGAGTCCTGCACAGGGGGTGGTGCGTTCCGGCGAGCAGTGAGAGGAGGTGGCAGCTGGTAGTCTCCCAGACACTGTGAGCCACCGTGCTGCAGGCGGTGCATGGCCGGCCAGGCACGGGTCACTTTGGGGTAGCCAAGATCCTGCGGTGGCTCCGTTAGCGCTTCTACTGGGGCCAGTGCCACCGGGATGCGTGCATCACTGCCGGACCTGCGGCGTGTGTCGGGCACAGAAGGGCCCCCTCGATCGACCCCGCGCACCACTTCACCAGCACCAGGTGGGTGGGCCAGTGGAGCGAGTGGGGATACTCCTGGGGCCCTTCTCCCGCCGGGAGCTCCAACAGCGGCTACAGTGGACACACGCCTTTGCCCGCACCCACCTCACCAAGTGGCGGTGCTGCACCAGGACTGGCCCCCTACTAAGCTCGCCGGCCCCTTCTTCCGCCGACGAGGAGTGACCCGGAAGCGGAGTCCGGAGAACCGAGGGCGCCAGGCGACTCCCTGAGAGGGGGGCTGTGTAACAGGGATGGGAAGCAGCGCCTCCCCGCCTATGGCGTTTGGCCATCCCCGAGGGGGCTGCTGGGAAGCCTAGCCCTCGAACTGTTATTAATGTAAATAGCGTATTGAAAGTTCCATCTTTTAATGACGTTATTGTGTTATAGTTTAGTTTAGTTAGCTGTATCGTTTTGTGTTTTTGTAGGTAAGATTTAGTTCCCTCACCGTAATCAGATTTGCTTGTCTGTTTGAGTGCTTTCTGTGTTTTCCCCTGTATTGTCAGTTCTTTTCACTGCCAGTTCTGCCTTTGCTAAGGCGGTCGTGAGCGCATGTGTAAATAAAGAGCACGTCTTCCTGTTGAAATCGGTGTCTGACTCCTTGCTTGAACCCAGAAGAGTAGTAGCACTCAGAAAATGCTGCAATACTTAGCTTCTTTGCTAGCAAACAAGTGTATGAAAAAAATCTATATATAATATTAATATGTCATATCATTGAATTTTCTTTTACATGGTTTCACCATTTGACCTTTATCAGTGATATTTTATGGCATTGGTGTGTCATTGATAGATGGATTCTCTGTTTTTTCAGGATGCAATGAGATATCAGTCCCTAGACCGGCCCTCAAGCAGGGTCAGGTTCATTAATTTATTTATTCCTCTTCTTGGCTCGCTCCCACTTTCCATGCTGGGCATACCAATCTCCTGTTGGTGATATTTGCCAGACAGCCCTCTTTCAAAGCACAGCTGCTAAAATTAATAGCCCTAAAGCAAATTAATGCAGCAGAAGCTAAAATACAGTTTTACTTTAATTCCCATTCCATTAAAAAAAACGTTTTGTTGTCCTAAAAGGTCTTTTAAGCCAGAATAGGAAATCAAATTCAATGCATGCAAGGATGTAATGCATTGCCATCTCGGGGTCAGCTTACCATGCCCCCCTGGCAGGAAGGGGAGCCATCTGGTTGTGCCAGCTCTTGTCCTGCAGTTTTTGATCCAAAACGTAAACACAATCAATTGCCACAATCAAGTCTGCAAAAACAGCACAGAAAGTTACTCTAGCAATTGCTACACAATGACCTAATAAATACTAAGAACAAATCTCCTGCAGTGGTGCATCTACCCTTAACAATCCTCAGCTGTGATTGCCAGAAAGCTGACTTTCATGGCATCAAGGAGGGACATCTGGTCATGTAGACGGTGGCCATATACCTTCTACCTCCATGAAGATGGGGGGGGGGGACTGCATCATCACACAAGCAAAACATATTTACATATTGTATAAAGTAGTAAAGAAAGGAATAGCACACAGTTGATCTCTTCAGATTGGCCTGAACCTGCTGCCCAGCCTCTCTTATTGAAAGACGTAATGGATGACATGATCTATAACTGTGGCCCAGATTTTATCTGAAACATTGACTCTACCACTGCGCATCTGGCTCTACCCCTGTGCTCTACCCCACCCTCTTTCTCTATGGGCCCCTCTTCCTCTCATCTGCTCTTGTCCGTGACCTCATTCTTGCTCCTTGCAACTCAATACCCACTCAGACCTATTTCATGCAATTATAGAACTGATTATTGATTGAATAAATGTGCAGAGGTTTTGCACACATGCAGAAGAGATTCACAATTATGGAGGTAATTTCTATCAACTGGGACAAAATGTTTTTGTTTCGGCTGACATGGTTAACTTAATAGACTTGAAAACTGTTTAGCAAAAATGTGCTTAACATTTGTATTTTGTGTGGAAACAAAGACCACAGTTTCTTTCAAACTGACTGCAATTGACTGCAAGTTTATGTACAGAGAAACTCAGACATCAATTTTCAGCAAATCAATTTAGCAAATTTCTGCATGTTTTTGGCACCAGTTATCATAGGTATTATTTGGAAATGTTGTAATTTTTCTTTATTAAAAAAAGTGTCGTCAAGCAATTAAAAGATATTTAATTAGAATTGACTTACAATCTGCCAGACTGATACGGAAACAATGACATTTTGTGCCGGTCTGAAAAACGGGTCATGAAACACAGGTGCAAGACCTATTGCATAGTTCCTCGCAGTGGGCAGAGAAAAAAATGGCCCAGCCAATTTCACAAGGATTCACATTCTCTTGGCTGCAAGCAGACTAAAATCTATAATTAGCCACACATTGCTCATAGGAAAACTGTTTAGTACAACAGATCTTCGATGGATGGTCGGCAATGAAAGTGGGTCAGAGACAGTGAGGAGTGCTAGCCAGTTAGCCCTCCGAGGTCATACTACAGAGAGGACATCAATATGTACTACGTATCATGTGTTAAGCAAGATTTGTTGGCAGGACAAGGTGTTGTTGCAAAAGCAAGTAGTCATGCCAGAACGTTTTAGTTAGTATCTAAATAAGTACACATGATACAACCACAATATACTCTGCAAATAAAGGGTCTTGTTTTTGTGAAATATAATACGTTTGAAATAGGATCAAGATTCTTCTGCCGTATGGTATTGGAAGTGAACTCTTTTGGGACAATGGACTACAACATTCCACAGGAATAAAGATCTCTCTTTGCACCAAGAGTGACGTCATCAGTACCGTCTCCTAGCTTTGACTTTCAATTGTACAGTAAGCTAGTTCTTTGTTCGTTCTCTCTTACTTACAGCCTTGCATTGTTTGGTGAGAGAATTCTGCCATTTATAGAAAGCTATATGCTATAATTATGAGCTGGCAGGGAGATATCGAGGTTCGGGTGGGGTTTTCGTCCCATGTTTTTCTAGCACAGACGTCCGGCTGATTTAGTGGGTTAATTTCGTTATCTGTTGGGTTATATATCCGGAATCCCACAGGTTAGCAGACAAAGAAGGAGGTAACACTGTTTTTACGTTCGGGTTCCCACAAGGGTTACATCAAAAGATTGTAACAATACTAGGGGTCCACTAGTCTCCAGGGGATACCAGAAGTCTCTTAGTGAATACCACATATTTCTGGGATGTTTGCGAGATTTTTCTTCTGCTGGCTACAATAAAAAAACAAATAATGCAAATCAGATCACCAGAACAAGTTACATACTTTCAATCTAGGGAGCAAACTGAAAGTCGTTAGAAAAATATTGCTCTCCCCCGGATAACAGATCTAGACGTAGAATACTGAATTATAATCCACAAACTGGTTTTTGAGATGTATGACACTAAATAATAGTCCCCAGCTTCCTCTGACACACCTCAGAGCTGGCTCAAAGCCAATAGCTGTGGTTTTGGTGCCATTTATAAGCTGAAAGCCTACCCTTTTGAAGAAAGACAGCCATCTGCATGTTTGACACACCATTTTTAAGGTAAATTTCTAATGGTTGGGGCATCACTTTCAAAGTGACTTAGATTACTCAGACATTCTAGCAGTTGCAGCTGGAAATATCTCAGGCACATCATCCGCTGAATGTGTGTCACAAATGATCTGGACAAGAGGACTGGTGCTCACGACTGGCTAATGCTAGAGGGTAAGAAAGATGCAATCATTCGTGAGGTACTACCGGATGTCTATTTCTGCATTCTCCAGAATGGTGGCCAGGGAGTCAGTCTGGATGGGCTGGGTATGATCCTTTCCCAGATCCATCATTGCTTATTCCGGTCAGAGTCTACACCCCCCAGAGCTTATCAATCAAATATATATCTATACTTGGGCAGCTGTGAATTTTAAAGATTATATTTGGGGAAGCAGTTCATGGTAAACATGGACCATAATCCCCTGGTGCACCTGGGGAGAAAGGGTTTAGAAAACAGAGCATCCAAAATGGATGGTACAGCTGTGGAATTTCCCAATGGTGATCGATCTGAAGCTGCTGTGGGATTGGGAAGACTATTCCGAAGGGAGTGCTCCAAGCATTGGCAGGGCAGGTATGCTTGGGGAGCAGGTGGGACAAGTGCTGGGAATCAGGTTTCCCATGCCAAAGATAGGAGATTAATTTCTCATTGGGACATATGGGGGGCCAAAGTGGAACTAGACTTTCATCAGCAGTTCTTCTGGCCCAGAATAGGATACAATGTCCGGCATTGGACAGTGAAGTATTCCTATTGTTTAAAGGTGAAAGCTGAGCCAGGGTCCCCTGAGCAAAAAGAACCATACATTAACCCACACTACCTCCCGGTCACCCTTTGCTCCGGTGTCCATGCCATCCTTCTCAGAACTGCTTCCACATCCTTGTAGAATCATGTGACTCTATTATCCGCATAGAAGTTCCTCAGCAGAAACCACTTGAACACCACTATGTTCTCGCTTTCCCTTTTCCGCTGCACATCTTGCACGATAAATAACCACTGCTGATGCAGCGCTAGTCCTAAAAACATGTACTTTCATCCTAAACTTTTTGACCGCATTTTGCAGGTCATTGTCTTGAAACCAAAGAAACCTCAAGTGATTCCTGTGATCTTCCTGGATGATGAAGCAGTAAAAATTTTGCTGTATATCTACACATATCTTAAATAAATTATATGTGCTCTAGCCAAAGTTAGGTGGGTACCAGCACTCCTCATTTCTGTCAGAGCTGCGTGCAGGATTCAAAAGCAGATCGCAGAGACAGAACGGTAGGTAGCAAAACAGTTTACTGAACAGATCGGAACTAGCAGAGGTACAAAGGGTAGGTAAACAGGAAATCCAAAAACAGAGATGGGTTGAATATACAGGGTGAGGCAGGCAAAGAGGAACAAAATCAATTCAGGATTTGTTGGACTAGGTGATGCTTTTCCACTAGTAAATTCTACAGTGTTGGTTATCAACTTCCCAGCTGCTTCTTCTTGTTTTTAGCTGATAGGAGTGGAACCAGGTGTGGTCGTCTCCTGCAATAGCCGATCCGCCCAAAGGGCGAACGAGTTGTGCATAGTTATTTACCTGTTTGTGGCCCACCTATTAGAATGCACAAATATTGCCATTATTTTAGTTTAGGATTTAAGATTCCATTTTGGACTTCGTTGCTCTCTTCAACTCCTTCAACCTCAACCCCTCCCAGTCTTCACCCACACACAAGGTCGGTCTGCAGCTGGACCTTATCCTCACTAGGCACTGCTCCACCACCAGTCTCATCGTTACACCTTCCCCCCTCTCCTCCCACTGTCTCTATCCATCACCATCCCTGTCTCCCTCAAACCTCTCCTCAATAATTTCCTCTTCTCCTCCTTTCAGTGCTTTTGCCTAGTTCCCCACAGACTCAGCTCGTCTTCCTTCGATAATCTTTGCCTTCTCACCACCAGACCAGCAAGTAAGCCTCCACCAACACCCTGGCTCTCAGACACCTGCATCTCCGAGCTCCACCCTTCTATCTGACATTACCACCCTTCTCTCTACTGCTAAGGTAAAATTTTACCAATCCAGAATTCAGGCTGCTGCTACTAACTTGCGGAAACTCCTGCCCAGCCAAAACCCTTCTGTCTCTCTGCAGATGAATTCTCTGACCACTTTCAACAGAAAGTAGATGAGATCCACTCCAGCTTTACACATCTGACCACATACTGTCCACATACTTCGTCACCCACCACCATCACTGACTATATAAGTTTCACCAAATTCTCCCTGCTGTCAGACTAAGAGGTTCTAAAGCTCCTGCAAGAAGACCGACCCACTACCTGCCCATGTGACCCTGACCACTGGCTGCTTCTCTACTCCATTCAAACAGGCCAAAAAAAAACTCGACTCAAAAAAAATTAAACCCACCAATGTAGTTAATAACTACCTATCGGTCTCCCTGCTTCCCTTCCTTTTCAAATAGACTGGTTGATCGAATGCAGATCAAAGTGTCTGGTTGATCACCGGACACTTATCTCCATACTGTCTGAGATGGGAAGGGGAGCTGCTCTTACCTGGTTTGTTTACTATATTTCCGGTCGCTTTTCCCAGGTTGCCTGGACAGACGCTGTCTCTGCACTATCTATCTATCTATCTATCTATCTAGGATGTATCTATTTGGATGTCTCTTTACCACCTCAGAATCAACATGGTTAAAAAAAACCCAAACACACTCCTTTCCAAGATGTCTGCCTCTTAGTGGATGGCGCCATAATCACGTCACGCTATACAATCAAGAATATGGGAGTCACCCTGACCATGATCTGTCCTTCAAGGACCACATTGGTTGAGTGGCTCGATCCTGCAGATTCATCCTCAATAACATCAGGAGGATCCGTCCGTTCACTGCATAGCAATCTACACAGCTCTTGGTCGAGCCACTGGTGATATCCCATCCGGACTGCAATTCACTACTGGCTGGCTTGTCAGCCTTCTCAACTAGACCTCTCCAACTAATTCAAAATTCTGCTGCTCGGGTGGTCTTCATCCACCCATGCTACCCCCCTCCTCATCAAACTCCACTGCCTCCCTGTTGCAGCTTGGACCCGCTACAAAATCCTTATCCTCCCTCACCAAGGTACCACTGGATGAGACCCTGGCTACATCTGTACAGTCGTCTTGCAGTACATCCCCACCAGACCATTGCGATCCTCTACAGCCAGGTACTTATTTACAGATTTGACATTGTCCATTCCACTTTTCTTATCACCTTCGGAATAGTTCCTTAAAGTCAAGTGCAGGACAAATTGATCATCTAGAAGTCCTCTCACAGCCCTGACTTCTGTTTTCCTACCTGGATTTTACCTGCTTATAATATTCTGTAACGTGGCTTGGATGGCTGGGAGTGCTTTCTTGTTAGCTCACTATGCTGAATACTGACATTCCCAGCGTGTTTGGACAGATTGAAGGTCTTTCTGATTTTTAAGGAAAAGATCATGGATGACTTATGTGTGGCTATTGCACATGATGCTGCAGGATAGCGCAATGAACCACATTATAGAAAACTAAGTGTCAAACAAATCTAAGAGTAGGAATGGCAGTGTGGATCAAAGAAGATACACGGACATAGGAGAGCCCAGGATGCAGCGTGATGCCCACAAGTTTAGTTAGGAGGTAGAAGGAGTAAAAATCACAGGTCACATGTTTAAATAAGTCTTCGTTTAATGGTGGCTTTATGGGCTGACCTTAGGGGGAAGGCCAAGTCCTGAAGGCTGCAAAAGGCCTAGTAATTCCTTTTTTGAGGTATGCCAGTCATGGACTAGGTAAGGCAGGGTACCAGTGGCAGCAAAATGTTAGTAGTTTTGGTTATGATTATGAATGTCATTGCACATTTCTGAGAATTAGTCCACGGGGACTGAGCATTGAGCATTGGGGATCGGGAATGCTGATCTCTATTCCTTAGTGAGGACTCACATTGACCCCCAAACAGGTGCATAGTGATCTAAACATAGAGTTCTGGACCACTTGCCCTTAAGAGGTGATGTTAATAGACTGCACAAGCCTCAGTGACTGGATTGACAAGGGATCTGTAATACCTAGCGATGGTCCTTCTGAGATGATGGGATAGGGTGTTTGCACCCGATTGGAATAAGTTTTAATTGATATTGTAACGGGGATGGAAGGCAGCACCAATGGTGTCTCGCCTTCCCTGAGGGGGCTGCTAGGAAGCCCGGCTCCTAATCTGTAAAATGTGTAAATAGTGTGTTCGATGTTTCATCATACTTAAACATTTTGTCCATTAATGTAGTTGTTATTACTGTTATGATCTGTGTCTGTTAGGTTAAGGTTTAGTTCCCTCACCATGGGTAGGTTTATGTGTGCTGGTGAGGGCTTTCTGTGTCGTTCGTTGTAATGTTTAATTCTTTCCACTGCCAGTTCTGCCTTTGTCAAGGCGGACATAAGCGCATGTGCGAAATAAAGAGCATTGATTCTTGTTAAAGCGCTGTCAGTCTCGTGCTTGAAACCCCGCAGAGTAGTAGCTCTCTAGGAAACGCTACAATATCTAGGGTGTTGCATCCTGATGGGGAATGCAGCTCACCTTCTCCCATAAAGTCTGCACTCCAAGTTTCAGTCCTCACTGCAAGAGCTGTCCACACAAATAAATGTATAAAGCTGCCTTGCATTGAGGATTCCTTGACAAGCCCAAATAAGGCAGAGTGGTATTTATATGGGCAGGTGGCGGTGAATCTGTAGGACAGTGAGGAGACTACCTTCATGACCCCTCTTGGACTCAGAGGATTCAGAGGATTCAGAGGATTCTCTTTAGGCCTGAAACCTACAAGTAACTCAGTTATGCAGTGTTACCTACGTGAGATGGCACATAAATCTTTGGTGCTTAGCCGATCACGGTCTTACGTTACAGTTACAGAAGTGCAAGCTGTTGAATAAGGAGGTCTGGTACTAGAATCAGGTGATAATCCAAAAGGGGAAGAAAAAGACAGATACATTTTCTTAGTGTTTCGGTGCTATTATTGTCTACTTATTCCATCTTTTTTGAAGCTTGCAACCATTCTGAACTCCTGTTGGTGGGGAAATTATAATTATGACGCTGAATGTGACCTGTCTTAATGTCAAAGTGTTACTGTATTGTACACTCAAAGTCACATATCTGAAAATGACTTATTCAAACAATTCATGCAAATTTTTTCGAGTCCATCACAGCACTGAACTTGTACGGGTCTAGGTCTGGTCTATGCTGCAGTTGCAGGGTAAGTGACAAACCAATTAAACAGATAAACACAAGTTTACATTGAATAACATTTAACTCCAATATCCTTTCACAGACATTTTTGGCTATGTCAAGGCACAACTGTCTACAATATGACGAGTGCATTCGTTTTAATCTAGCTGTTAGCAGAAGGTAGTCATTAAGAAAAGAAAAGAGGTAGAGGCTATTTTTCTCCGAGTCACTGGGTGACTTAGAATACTGCTGCTCAGAACATGCTCTGTGACTGTTCCATTCAATTCATTTGCAATTGCCCTGTGCTAGAATTCCATCGATTCAAGCAGTTTGTCGGCTGAGCCCAAAATCGATAGCGTTTTATTGTCTGCCCTTTTATTATTTCATCTTAGCATTCGATACTGTCACTTTTAACCTTCACCTTTTCTGTTAGTCCATCATATTTTTCAGTCAACCAATCATTCAATTAACATTCTACTAACCCATGTGCACTGTTTCATTGTTTATCAATCATCTGCCCAGCACTCCCCTATACATTGATCAGCCATAACATTATGACCATTGACGGGTGAAGTGAATAACACTGATAGTCTTGTTATCATGGCGCCTGTCAGTGGGTGTGATGTATTAGGCAGCAAGTGAACATTTTGTCCTCAAAGTTGGTGTGTTAGAAGCAGGAAAAATGGGCAAGCGTAAGGATCTGAGCGACTTTGACAAGGGCCAAATAAGCAGGATAATGCACCCTGCGACAAAGCAAAAATGGTTCAGGAAGGGTTTGAGAAACAAAACAACGAGTTCAAGGTGTTGACTTGGCCTCCAAATTCCCTAGATTTCAATCCAATCGAGCATCTGTGGGATGTGCTGGAGTCCGATCCATGGAGGCCCCAACTCACAACTTACAGGATTTGC
>JAOVYW010006015.1:0-11832 GCA_025775045.1 Hiodon tergisus
GTCCTACGGAGACTTTTTTCTGGAGAACTGTGGGTAGCGTTGTGATGCGTCCGTCAGAGACGTTTTTCTGGAGAAATGTGTGGTAAACATTTCTACATTGGTCTATATTTCAGTAACTTAATTAACTTTGCACATTTCAATCTTGAGTAAACAACAACAACAACAACAACAACAACAACCACCTGTGGTTCCACTGCAGATTTGATGTCGCCACATATTTGGGTCCAGCCGATCTATTGGTGTGGGTCACAATTTGCTCCGATTACGACAAAAAACGTAGCAATTATGCAATGTAGAAAGTAGCCCGGAGACACTTTTTCTGCTAGCAAAAATTGCAGTTAGGAAACCAAGACCGAAACTTTGGCACACCACAAACCGCGTGTGCCCTCGGAGGGTTGTCTGAGGTCAAACGGTTGGTATAGGACTAACCAAAAAAAATTGTCTTTGTCCCAGCATGCACTTCAGTAGATAGCAGATAGTTTGACTGTAAATCTTAGAGTTACTTTTGGATCAGCGCACGTGAAGGAGGCACTCGCTGGAGACGGTGGGCGCTGACCAGGAAGTGTGAGACCTGGGAAGCTGTTCCCCAAAACCACGGCTCTCTGTTTCTCTAGACCTTTGCTTCATTCCCCCCGGGAAAACCTCGTTGAAAACGTATACGTGTCTATACTGTGATACCCGTGGACCTCCTGGGCAGAGTATAACCGTTTTCATCTATTCAATCAAAAAGGGACAGAAAGAAGACGAGGCAGGTAAGAGGTAATCAGCACTGACACGACTGATGAAAACTCTGCCGTTCTATTTTGTGTTTCCTCCCCGTATTGGCTTTTGGTCAGTATAAACTCATATGTTAATGTATGTGAAACTGGTGTTATTAAAAGGGTGTGTTTTTTTTTTTTTTTTTAAACAAGTGTCCATGTGTTTGTGAGGAGGCGGACCCAAACTTTGTGCTTGTGCGATCACTTGTGAAATGGCCGTTTGTGTGAGGAGAGGTTCGCATGCTGATGGGCTGACCCCCATATGGCCGGTCATTTTTATTTTTATTTAATTTTTTTGACGTCAGAAGCAATTCTGAGAACTTTCTTACCGTTTATAGTGGAACAGTGAAAGGGTACCTTAAAAATAAACTTTGCTGCTTTTTTTAAAGAGATATTCCACTTTGTGTGTGTGTAAAATATGTGGCTCTAAACATTAATATCAACCCTGTGGCCGGTGCTCACACCGGCCTGTACTTACGGGCCCTGAGGACTACGTTTCCCACTCAGAAACAGGTCTGGAATGGGCCCTGAGGACTACGTTTCCCACTCAGAAGCAGGTCTGGAATGGGCCCTGAGGGCTACGTTTCCCACTCAGAAGCAGGTCTGGAATGGGCCCTGAGGACTACGTTTCCCACTCAGAAGCAGGTCTGGAATGGGCCCTGAGGACTACGTTTCCCACTCAGAAGCAGGTCTGAATGCCGCCTTTTCAAGGCTCCAGGATGTTGGACGACGCCCTCCAGGTCCTCCATGTGGAGGGGGACGCTCACCTGTGTCCCGGTGGGTGTCGCACAGGTATGTACTTGTGATCTGAGCCCTTAATGCTCCTGTGATTACACTCCCGTAGTGGTGGCAAGATCGCGGGTCATTTAAAAAAAAAAAACACACCAGTACTGTTCTATTTCCGTGATGTTGCTGCGTTCCTGGAGGAAGGGTAACTCAGACGTTGTGTGCGGTGGGTTTGTTCGCCCTTTTGCCTGTGTTGAACACCGAGACTTGTTTATACACATTTATTTTCAAGGTTTCTTTGTCCGGGTTTTGTTTGTTCAGCTAGAATTCAGCACTGCCAATTACATCATTAGATGCTCTCATACATTTTCACTTCCCACTCGAATCCCTTAAATATTGTATTTTTTATTTATATTGATATAAGTATTATAACCTGTAAAGTATTTTTGTACAAATTTACTACTCTGTAGCATGATATTCATCGTCAGTGTATAACCTTGGGAATTCGTACGGTTGAAAGTCTTTGTATGGATCAGAATAATAAAAGATACGCAGAGCCGTAAATGTTGAATTATTTTCTCAACAGTATACCTGTTATTTTGTAAGAACGTCTTTGGCGGACAATTTCAGATGGGCTCCACCTGTCGTACGTAAAATCTGGGAGGGCTGTGACGGTTTATGGCCTTGACTGTAGTTACTGATATTATCAGCTTATGTTATTCATCACATGTCCCAAAGGTACGTTTAAAAATTTGTATTGTGTATTGTTTTTAACCCTCTGTGGATGGGTGTCTGTGTAGGTCTCCAAAGCGCGCTTGTTGGTGCATACTTGTATGTTAAGTGGCGTGATGTCACTCCAGATTAACTGGCTGGTATTGAGGCTCCTAATTGAGTAACGCAGACAGGAGTTAAACTTCTGACTGTGGAAAGCCTTTGGTCGTGCTTAACGGACAGTGTTGCTTCGCCCTGTCCTGTTTGTGTGTGCCGTCTCGTTTGTTCTGGTGTGGATCACTGGCATCAAGCTCCAAGTGGCATGTACTCCCTCACATTCTGTTCAATCCAGCGGAGTCAGTTGTCCATGGCAACACCCTTCACCATATGGTTAACCGGCTCCCCCAAGGTAAAAACAATTTAATCTGCAATGTGAACAAAATATTTTTATTTATAAAGATAAATATTTATCTTAAACTTGTATATAAATTATGAGGTAATTAATATTCATATCGAATATAAAATACTGATACAAAACCAGGGTATGTCAGTTACTTGATTAAAAGACCAATTAAACAATTATGTGTTACACGACCCTTACTCAAACAACATTTGGGGCCGTTTCTGAATGGCACATGCTTAGATACCAGTGACTGACATCACAACCACCGCTGCCTTCTCATGGCAACCAGGCCCCATTAACTGTGGTGTTAACACACAGAGACACTATCCCCAGTTGTGGGTCACCCCTCCAGCTCATCTGAGGTCAGCTCCTGAGTGTTGGACCAGCAGTGGAGCCACTGTTTCAGTCCCGCTCGACTGACTTGTTGTACAGCTGGATCTTTCCTCTGAACCTCGCCTTGGCACTGTTCTCCACGATGACCCGTGTGTCTGACAGGCTCGTTGCGTCACCTTAAAAAATAATAAGTTTGTTTGCATGACGTGTCATGCTCTTTAAAGTTGCAGGTTTTATATTGAACAGCTAATGAGCGCAGTTTGTTTTGTGCTACACGGTTACATCATCGCCGCCCTACATTCTGTTTATACTGCAAGACAAAAGTCTATTTCAGTGAAAGCTGGATCTACTGGCTGGTGTAGCAGTTATAAAGGTAACCGTTAACCTTTAATCAGGTTGAGTGGGCTAGCTGTGGCATCCTTACAATTGGTGGTTCTTTTCATTGGACTGGTTAAAATTCCAGATGCACCTGGGAGGTGGCTAAATCAGTGACAATGAACCCACCTGTAAGGGAGTCACAGCGATAATGACTATCACCCCTTCACTTGCGGGATACCCACATTTAGGCAAGTCAGGCTGCGATAATGACCGTCACCTCTTCACTGCGGTGACACTCACCTGTAGGGGAGTCTGGCTGCGAAAGGGCGAACCCGTTGACCCGGCAGTCGTTGCAATGGGGTCCGCCCTCTTCGGCTGTGCAGCTGCATTGAACGGGCCAGCTGCCGTACAGGCCCTGCCCCGACTGCGAACCTCCAGCCTGGGCTCCGCTGGCTCGGGATGCCTGGCCATGCGACTCCCGGCTCAGGAAAGTCACCTCGGATTGGCTGCACTCGTATGGGCCCGGGCTCTGATTGGACGCGACGCTACACATCTCGTCGTCCTCCACCGGCAAGCTAGACTGCGCAGCTGCCCTGTCGTCCAGAGTGCGAGGCTGGTCCTCGGGAGGACAGGGCGGGGGCAGCCACTCACCCAACACACACAGCACCTGGAGAATCCAAAGTAGCATCCCCTCAGCTGTAGACCTGACATTAGGTTAGCATTTGAGAGAATAAATCCCTCTCCCCGCATTGACAGTTGACAATCAGTTATGATTCAACTATTGTAAAGGATAAACATATGGTGGATTTATTGAATGACATTTGACAGTGGTTTTGCTAATATTGGGCCTGTATTATCAAAATAGTCAGAAAAGCCTTTTAAATTTTATCTTTTCTCTAAGTATTTTTATTTTTGTTGGGATCTGTCCTTATCTGTAGTTTTTTTCACATTCTTAATGCCAGAGTCTGGTTAAATAAAGGTTTGGTTTAATTAAATTATCCCCAAAATTAGCGACGTAACACACTGTTTAAATTTATCGCGTGTCTGGCACTTCTAGCAGCTCGTCTTAAATACACGATTTGCTACTCCACTGAATCCGCTCTTTATACAAGATGAGTGTCGAGCTGAGTTCGCTATAAATACACGAGATGTTCTTTTATACGAGACACATGACTCAACAAAATCCGTATTGAGCTTGCTATAAAATTACGAGAATCGCAACGCCAGTAAATAGTCTCTTACACGGGATGTATAACTCCTACACGAAATTCACGTTGAACTTGCTATGAATATACGACGTATACGAGATGTATAACTCCGTCAAGAAATCCGTATTGTGTTTGCTTTGAATATACGAGATAAACTACTCCCTCGCTTAATGTTCGATATATGAGATATATGATTCCGTTCGTTTCAGTTCATTATGTATATACGAGATGTGCACCTCCTCCCCCTATTAATCACTTACATGAGATATATGACTCCGTCAATAAGTCTGTATTGACTTCGATATATATATATATATGATGTGCAACTCCCTAATTGAATATTCGCTTAAACAGAATTAATTACTCTATCAAGAAGTCCGTATTTTTATATATATATATATATATATAATGTACGAGACCCGCGACTTCACCAGCTACACTCAGCTACACTGAATCCGCTCCATATTGGAGATGCGTAACACTCAACCCCACAGAGACTCGCTGCACTGTGTTTGAGCAGTGTGATCCCTCACCGAGTCTATGTCCGGCCGGCTCTTGGGTCGCCCCGCGGTACAATCCAGCGCCAGACGGAAGAGACCAAGCGACAGCGTGTGCGGCCAGCGGCCGCCGCTCGGATCCAGGCAGCGCAGACAGGCGTCCAAGCTGCCACTGTCCTCCACCGTCTCATGGAGCACGTCCCTCTGACGGAGAGAGGACGGGAAGAAATTACCACCGGCAAACACCCGTACCCTGTCTCATACCGTACACCGTGTCTGCAGTTGATGAAACTGCCATGCGGCTCTTACCAACGGAGTGCGTTTGGGACTCTCCTCCAAGACTCTTTGTCCCGTCAGAGTCTCCATCATGACCTACAAACAGAGGGATTCTGATGGTTTAAATTCAATATTATATCATTTTTAAATATCAGTTTTTGTTGGGATACTATTCCTGCAAAAATACAGTCATTTACACAAGATGACATAAAAAGCGATTTAACTCCACACGTAATCTTTTTCTCTGTAATAATACTTAGATGGAAGAAGAAGTAGACCTGGATCAGTTTCAGCCTTTTAAATATTGTAGATTGTACTAAGACTGAGGACAGTTTAGCTGATTCCAGATCAGTAATTTTGGTCAAAGGGCTACTCACCACCCCTAGGCTGTACACGTCTAGCTTGACAGACAGCCTGCCATCACGGATGTACTCCTCTGGAAGGTATCCCAGATTGCTGTGGGGTCTTGTATCCATAGTGACTGAGCAACTTTTACTGACAGAGTGGGGTCTAAGGTGGGCCATGCCAAAATCGCACAGCTTGGGCTGCAGGTCTCCGTCCAGGAGAATGTTAGCGCTGAAGAGCAAGAAAGCACACAGACGCAAATATAGAAACGGTGCCTCTGCTCTTAAACGGCCAATGACCTGACAGTAAAATGGTCATCAGCAGCCATCACGAAAGTGCAGATCTGCTAAATGTTATGTGTAAATCGAAAGGGGAAACGGAGATTTACATTGTGACAGCATTAGGAGCCAGAATAAGGTTGAGCATAGTATGGTACACATATAATCTCTTGTTAATTTATTTTTTACTCACACTGGATTCAATAATAATGATGGGAGAAAATCAGCTTGTTCCTGGTGGGCTTTTAAAATGCTTTTTACGGTGTGTGCAAATGCCCGGCTTTGACGTGATCACCTTGTGATGTTTGCACAGACAACGCTGCAAGGTTGCGCAGTGTGTAGGTGGCCAATCGCCTTCGTCGTCCCAGTGAGGATGTCAAGCCGTGCCTGCCATGTCAGTGGTGCGCCTGCGTCCTGCGAGACGGGGATCCAAACGGTCAGTCACACACACACGCTGTGAACAAGCGGTCAGTCACACACACGCTGTGAACAAGCGGTCAGTCACACACGCTCCGAACAAGCGGTCAGTCACACACACACGCACGCGCCGAACAAGCGGTCAGTCACACACACACATGCTGCGAACAAACGGTCAGTCACACACACGCTGCGGACAAGCGGTCAGTCACACACACGCGCCGAACAAGCGGTCAGTCACACACACACGCGTGCCGAACAAGCAGTCACACACACACACACACGGCGCGTTCTTACTCTGTTCACGACCTTTGTGTATCCATAACACAGAACACATCGACTGATTTGACACGAGCAGAAGGCATCGTGGTGTATCATAGAACCACATCCACTGCATTAAGAAGGCACTTTCTGGAAAGCCTGGGTGTTCAAGTCTCCCTGTCCGTTACCTGTGAGTGAAGTTACGAACCTGGAAGTGGAGTCTGTGGAACAGCGATCCATTGGGGAAGTAGGGGTAGACCAAGCAGTACCTGTCCACTTCGGAGAAGCAGCCCCACAGGTCCAGGATGTTGGGATGCTGGTAGCTAGGTGACACAAAGAGAACACTGTTTGTCATCTACAAGAAATGACGGCGATACAAAGAGCAGACCATGTCATTTTCTGGATTCTAGTACTTTCTAGATCATAGCACTGCATCATGAAGGTGCTACTAAGTACATCAGAAGTAGACATTTTTTGTGAGTGGTTGAATGAGAACAGGTCAGTGTCATGGCAACACACACACTGCGAGAGCCGAGATGTTCATATGCGTTCGGAAAGTGTCAGTGAACGTACAGATTAAGGACTTCCATCTCCGTCCTGAAGCGATTCCACTGTTTCTTCCACGAATCCTTCGTCACCTGCGTTTAAAGTATAACATAAATACACAGGGCAGACCCAAACATTTACTGAACGTTAGCTACGTTACTACACATACATTTTTCTGAACGGTTCTGTTAGCTTTCTCCTGAGTCTCCTGATGAGAGAGACAATTTAACGGATTCAACAAATGTACAGCCGTCATAGCCGTTTTATTATTACACACTTTGTAATTTACCTGTTTAAACAGCTTAACCGCAAAGGTCTGATTTCCTTTTACGCCTTTGTACACTTCGGAAAAGAGACCTGCTCCGATCTTCAGGCTCTGGTGGAAGTTTTTTGTCCCTGCTATGACATCTGTGTAAGTCATCACTTCCGTCTTTGTTTCTGTCATGTGAAAATATTAGATTAATGAATGTGTATTCTTTTTACAACATGCGCATATATATATATATATATATATAATATAAAATGTGTGTATGTATATATGTATGTGTGAGAGAGAGAGAGAGAGAGAGAGAGAGAGAGAGATGAATACATATTTGTTTAGTTTATTTAAACAATATGTTTCACATTTTGAAGGGTATTCATTTAGAGCGTTTTTTGCAGTGACATCATTACCTTCCCTAGGGCTTATGTTCAAATGATGATCTTGGTAAAAAGTCAACCCCCCGCAGCGGTCTTTACACACTCCCTGTGGGTTCAACCGTTAAAGAGAGAGTCCAGCAATGTGGGAAATTTTCAGAGTTCACTTTGTAGACATTGTGCAATAGCCCTGTGTAGTACCTTGCGGGACTCCTGTGGCGAAGGATATTCATTTCTAGCTGAAAAACTGCCATATCCCACGGAAGATATAGGCTTCCTCCCTGACGTGACAGACACAATGATTATGGTTCAAAGAACCGTAGCTTCTCTGTTTTAATACAGAACAGAATAATTTACACTTTCACTCAATAAATCGAGTCAGCCTTTTAAGTTGTAGATGCGTGCTGAATGTGTCAAATTCACGGAGTGAATAAAACATTTAAAACTGCGCTTTCTGGGCAAACGCAAGACATGAGCGATAATACAAAAAGGAAGCGGGATTATCAGTTTTTCTTGTAATCGTGTTCAAGTAAGAAACTGCGGTTTTGTAGCATCCGCTGGGCAAATATCAAGGAAATGTTATTGTTTGACAACGAGGCTTCAGTAGACAACTCGCCTTTCGATCTGAGAAGGGCCACTGCTCTGTGATGTTGCATTTCCTGCAGAACCCAAACTAAGTCGTCCACCGTTTTGTTCTGTTGCGCCCAAGTCCACAGCATCTCTCGCGTGGGGCTCTTGCCCGCAGTCTCGAGTCTTTCTGTGTTGCGCATCTCTAACCAACTGGGCAAAATACGCGACGCTGGCAGGCAAGAAAAACATTAATGTTCATTTACTCTACACAACCGAATTTATAGTCTCGCTTTAATGACAATAATGATTTCTTCTTCACGTATAATTCATTCAGTAAGTGTGAGATAATATGCAAGTAATATATGTAATATGTAGTGACTTACCCAGACCTCTCCATCCAAGATTTCCGTCACCACTGTCTATAATTGTACATAAATTCTCCATCAACGATGGAGAGACGTCAAAGATCAACGTGGACGTTGTATTTATTTGTGTCGACATGGTTTACTTGCGAATTTGTGAGTCTGGTTAGACTGGGTTCTCTGCCTACAAGCAGGTTGCGAAGTAATGGAAAAACCGAAGTCCCGCCTATTTTTGTTCTGTGGTATGACCTAATACATCCGAAGTGAAAGTAGCATGTTCGTTTTTTGTCAAAACATGTGGAATTGAGCTGCTTAGACTGTAAATTGTCGAGTCTGACCGTCAAACAATTAAGATCAGAGCACAAAGTCTGAAGTTGCGTGATAACAGGACAGACTGACTAATGTTGGGAATTCAAAATATCGGTGGGAAATAAGGCCTGTACCCACTGTCGCCTTAAGTTGTAGACTTTTTCTGAAAGATTGTGCCACATCTTTTAATAGCAAATTTGTAACGTTATGTTTTTATGGTGTGTATATATATTGTAACGGGGGGTGGAAAGCAGCGCCTCCCCAGCCAATGGTGTTCAACCATCCCCGAGGGGGCTGCTGGGAAGCCTGGCCCCCGAACTGTTAATAATGCAAATAGCGTGTTCGAAGCTCCGTCTTTTAATGACGTTATTGTGTTGTAGTTTAGGGTTAGCTAGCTGTATCGTTTTGTTCTTTTGTGGTTAAGATTTGGATCCCTCACCATGCTTGTTTGTGTGGGTGCTCCCTGTGTTTTCCCATGTGTTGTCAGTCTTTTCACTGCCCACTCTGTGTTTGTTAGTGCGGTCGTAAGCGCATGCGTAAATAAAGAGCACGTCTTCCTGTTGAAATCGAGGTCTGACTCCTTGCTTGAACCCACAAGAGTAGTAGCACTCCGTAAACGTTACAATATGTTGTATATCGCTTTTTTTTTTTTGTTATTTTTGAAGAGTAGAATAAGCTCGGCGTCAAACCGCATTTCTTCGGGCTTTTAGCTTGGTTTCATTTGATTTTAAATATATTATTTTAAAATTAGGTTCGCTTTGGCGTAGTGTCATTTATAATGGACAATATGTAATACTTTTGGTTCTAGTATAAAAACGTGTATAAGGTGTAGACATGTACGAGACGGTGAGTGGAGAGAACTTGTTAAAAGACGAATATATATTTCATCGCAAATTCAACCAATTTATAACACATCGCTTATGCAAAATATTTTTCTGTTAAAATAATCTTTATTTAACAAATACATATCAACAAAAGAAACATTCCCTCGTCTTTAAGTAAAACGTTCAACCAAAATATATCATTCAATATACTTAACAAGCAGGAGTGCATAACATTAATCAATAGGAAATCCCAAAAACGGGCGTGGATGCACAATCCTCTGGAATTAATCACGCCAAACGCAATAAACATCTATTTTATCTTTGCACAGAATATTATACTTTCAGAAACACAGTGACCGGCACATCAATAGTTTTCCCAAATTGATTGACACCACAATTTCCAGCCTGTTTGTTGGACTGCCCCTCTGATTTGTAGTCATCCTAGTGATTTGAATTGAGAGTTTTGAGAGTCCTTTGAATGGTACTGCATGGTGTAGAAAAAAAGGATAAAACTCCAATGAAGGTTCACTGAATCGAAGATGAAGAACACAGACCATAGGATACAGGGGACAACAGGTCATATGAAGCCTGGTGTAACACTGATTTTATATAAGTTATACTTGTCGAGTAAAACGTGTGTCAAACTTACTACAAGTTTTCTGCTCAAAACCTTCACATGTCAGCCTCTGGAGGGGAAAAAAATGGAAAATGAGTACTTTTCTATTGGAATCTTTTCCTTCTCGAATGTCTGGTTAGAGTGAACTAATGAGGTAGGGTCTTTAGTGGTATGAGGAACTAATATAGACTTTCAATACATTACTGTCCACCTTATTGTAAGTTATTTACAACATAACAACCAATCCACCTAGTTGTTTCAAAGAAAACATGATAGACAGGGAGGTCCAGGCCTCCGTGAAGCTCTCACCCCAGGTGTAGATCTTGGTGTCCTGCATGTGTCGGACTTTGCAGGTGTACTCGTGGCCCTTCTGTGGTGTGAACGGCACGGTCTTGGTGAGATGGAACTGCCAGCCCTGCTCGAAGGCCAGGTCAGACTGCTGGGAGTTGGGGATCTCCAGGCCCTGATCCAGGAGCTGGATGCTGATGTCAGGGGGGTGGAAGCCACTCACGTGGCAGATCAGCGTGTTGGGCTCGCCATACTTCCCGGGGTTTCGGCTGTACACCTGAACCTTAGGGGGGGCTGCAGCAGGGAAAGGGGTAGAACAGGAAAGATAACACTTTTAAAAGACTTCAGTCGTATTGGCTATTCACAAACCAAACTCACTGATGCGCATATTTATTATGCAACTGTACATTTTAGTAATAGTACACTTCATATTTTATAGCACCTTTAAAAGTAACCATCTCAAAGCCCATTCAAATACCTTGAATATTAGACACGTAAACTATTCAAATAAAAAAAGGTAAGAATAACGTTTGCCTAAAAGAAAAGACGAGTTATAGAAACCATTGTAGTATAAAATAAATACAGAATAGAAATCAACTGGAGATCTTAGTCAAAACTAAATTACGACACAACGATTATACTTACATTCTTTGGTTTGCACAACGAACAGCAGAACGCTGAGCAGAACAACGGAGAACAATCGATTCATTTTAATTAATATCAGTTTTACAACCAAAAAATCAACTGATGAAACGACGTGCGCCACGTCCTAAATTGCAGTAGGTTCAAAGCTTGAAGTGAAAGTAAAACGCGCAAAATATTTAATGACCATTACGCCTTGCCCACTTTTAATTTACAGCCAATGGCAAAGTATTTACTGTACAGTTTCTATGCAGAAGTAAGTTATTGGAGTTGTATTTGTTGACAGTTAGCCCTTAGAAAAATATTATTTTACGTCTTTCACTTCAAATGGTGAGATGTAAATTGTTCAGTTGCCAATGCCTGTGGCGTAGTTAACACCGTGCTTCCGGCTTCCGGGGCATGGGCAGCGATCAGTAATAATGAAATACAACAAAAACTCTACTGAGTGTGGGGCTCTTTAGGCATCTTGGAAACCGCGCCAAAGAGGAATTTCACAAGAATTTCACAA